>OMLP01019252.1:34559-60685 GCA_900302685.1 Spondyliosoma cantharus
TGTGTGTGTGTGTGTGTGTGTGTGTGTGTGTGTGTGTGTGTGTGATGAAGCCAGTGGTTCTGTTACTTTGATTGAATCCAGTTTTATTGTTTGGCTTTTACTGTGTGTTATTTCTTTGGGAAAACCCCTGAAACACATTCTTTTGCAATTTTGTTTTTAGTATATGAATAGTTGGGTGCTGGCAATCCTGAGGGAAAACACAGTGCAGGGGGGTTCAGGCTAGAGCCCGACCGATACTCAATGTTAAAGGCAGATGACATTGTCAATATATTGGCCAGATAACGCACATTTGTTTTTGTAATAATCCCTCCAATGTGGTCATCAAACACTTGTGACAAAGATATGTAACAGAGGCGGGAATATTTTACAGTTAAACAATTGTCCAAAATGACATAAGTGCGCTGAAACAATAAACTTCACTGGGAATTTAGTAATTATGACTTCCTTCAAGCATCTATGTATAAAAAAAATATAAAAATGTTCATACCGGCACATACTGGACAACATATACTGTATCTGATATAGGCCAATATCAGTCAGGCTCGGCTGGAGGCATTAAAATAAGTGGTTGTTAGAACTGTACTGTCTAAATTAAAAATTGTAAAGGTGCAATATGTGGGAATTTTAATTGAAAACATTCAAAAATTAACTAGAATTATTAACAGACTAAAGAAATAATAGTTTTGAAATTAAGTATGTATTGTGTTGTGGGGATATCAAATGAAAAGTAGAATGCTAAACCCAGGGAGCCCCTGCCCAGTCCAAAGCTCCTGTGCACGGTGCTCCGAGCTCCCAGTTTGGGCCACCAGATGAATGGCTAACCGGGCTAATTAGCTGACGACAGCTTCAGTTAGCAGTAACTCTGCTGATGTACCACATCCCGTTTCGAGTGCAAGTTCGACAGGTGGCTGATTCTTACATATTGCGCCTTTTAAAAGGTCCAAGGTACCGCTAACTGCTGCTAAACTGTAGCTGATGTTCGCTAGTCAGCGCCTGATAGAAGTGCAGCTGGGAATGGGAAACTGTTGGGGTTTACAGTGCTCACACAGCTTTGGGCTGTGATGGGCCACGGCCAGCTGGTTAGCATGCTAACTTCAGTAGATATCTCTGCAACTCAATGTATGGACATAAAAACGCAGTAGCCTTAATGTTAAAACTATTATGTCTTCACACTTTGTTGATCATTTTAGTTGATTTTCTTTTCTCTAAAATTCTTAAATATTGCACCTTAAGATTTACTCATCAGCAGTTGGAATATTCTCCCTTTAGTGTTTACACCACCTATATTTAATTTGATGACATAGTCTTTTCTATGGTTCACTTATGTGAAAATCAATACTTAAATGTTTAATATTATTATATGGAAATGGATAAATGCTGCTAATTATGATACTGTAAAGTGTATATTGTTTAAAAATAAAATAGTTTGGATACATATTTGCCTGTTTGCCGGATTCCTTCCTTTTTTTTTTTCTTTCTGACATCCTCTTAACAAGACATTTTACATCATCAGTGTCTCCACTCACAATCGCCACATAGTCAAATATTTACAAGCCTGACTGGAGGGGGGGGGCAAGTGAAAAGAGGGACACTGAACATTTTAATGGACATAATAAACTGGATGCCTGCCGTGGATAGGAAGTGCCGGGGAACACAGTGGCTACAGATGGAGTCGCTGTGCAAGCGAAAGGCAGCGAGGCTTCAAACTGGGCACCAGAGCCGGCTCCCTGCGGCTGGAATCCGCGTCCTCACTCCGTCCAACTCTCTATGAAGACCATCCGTCCTGGAGGAGACCTGGGACATTAGAGGATCAGACTGAGCTACAGAGGAGTGCTGGTAAGTGTGCGCTCCTACAACTTTTTTTTATTTTTTTTATCCACGACAGCTCAGACTGTGATCGATCATTGATGTGTTAGCTTCCAAGCGTGAAGGACGCTTTTTAAACTTCTCAGACCATGTGCGTTTTTTTTTTTTTTAGTGTTCATAATGTGCAGGATGTGGTGTTTGGTCGGAGAAGGCTGGTCGGATGCGGTGGGCTGCGTGTGTGCGGTGGTATACCGCGTTCCTCGGTTATCTGTAACTTAGCAACTGTCCCGCTGAATGACCGGTTGAACAAATCCTATTAATGACTCCGTTATTGAGTGTGAGGGAGCTCAGCCTGCAACTCAAAGTGACCGCACACCACTTTCAGCCGTTTATCAAGTGTTTTGTCTCGATTAATGTTGGATCCATTCATCTGTTTAAGGAGACTCGTCGCCATGCCTTGCTCCTCACCCGTGTGTCACAGGTATGGATATTGACACGCGCAAGTCCGCTCTGCGCAAGCGTGCCGCCGCGTCCCCTCCCTCTACCTGAGGGGAGCGCACCTGGATCCAACGAGACGGAAGTTCAGCGGACAGGAGGAAGAAGACAGGGCGAATCTTTTTGTCTCCCCAGTTTCAAAAGTTTCTCTGGAGTTCAAGCCGACAAACGCAGGGTCTGCAGCGACTGCAAGATGTCATTCATCGAGCCTCTCCAGGACAATTTAAAGGGCTCCTCTCACCTGAACCTGTAGCTCAGCGACTTCATGGTACGTGTTCTTTTTCTTTCTCTGAAGGAATCCGGAGCTGTGGCTGCTTTGGTCATTTCATGAGCCGAATTTGAGTGTGTGATTGTGTAGAGTAGCAGACAAAGCTTCGCAAGTGATTGTTTTTTTTAGTTCAAAGATGAAACATGACAAATGTTCATGTTTTTTTTAAAAAGAGGTGCTTTCAACGATGTGAATGTAGTGACGTGCCATGTATTGAATCTCATTGTTGTCTCGGGGTGCACTGTGTAGTTGTAGGGAAGGAATTTTAACCAGGAGAGAAAGATCTTAATTTTTACGCCTAAACAAACTAAATAAACAAACTCTCTTTGTTTTCATGACTGGATAAACAAACTGTCCTTAAAGGACAGCACGGTTTCATACTGTTTTACTTTGTTTATATTTGGCGGACCTTGCCACCTTTCTAGCGTCAAACAGTGTTCTGGAGCCCTTATTTTCCTCTGATTCACTTATGGAAACAATACATATCTCTGAGTTTGTATAATTACCTCATTGTTATTGTAAATATTTAAATTCTGAATTTGAATCTCTTCACCAAAGCTACATAGTGCCCCTTTAGGTTTGATGGTTACAGTAATGCTTGTTAAACACATCTGTATTTATTACAGCCTCATCTCCAGTCGAAAAGAATGACATCCCTCCGCAGAGTTCTCCGAAGGCGACTGCACCCAGTTAAACTGGCTATAGTTGCCCTCGTCTTCGTCACATTTGTGTTCTTCATACAATGGGAAGTGGGGAGCCAAAACCAACTGGAGGACCCCTGGTTGAAGGAGGTGGCGGTGAAGCGGGACACCATGCTGGGCATGGTGATGGGAGCTGTCAATAACTTAAGGGATGCCATGCCAAAGATGCAGATCAGAGCTCCTGTGCGTCAGCAGGACAGTGCAGACGGCGCGTCCTGTCCGCCGGGTCACTACACAGCCGCCGAGCTCAGGCCGGCTCTGGAGAGGCCGCCTCAGAACCCTCTCGCTCCGGGAGCAGCTGGGAAACCTTTCCACACAGACTCGCTGAGCCCGGCAGAGCAGAAGGAGAAGGAGAGGGGTGAAGAGAAACACTGCTTTAACCTGTATGCCAGTGACCGCATCTCCCTGAGCAGAGACCTGGGCGCTGACACCAGACCTCCAGAGTATGTCAGTCTGTACAGGCTTTTTGACAAAAAACTAAATAATGTTCAGTTCTGATTTACAGACATCATGTTATTGCACCATCTAGTGGGTGTGCAGGCAGCTTTGGTACTGTACAAGAAGTACTCTGCTATCCCCTAGTTCTGCTCCATGGCTCGATGCTCTGGCCCAGAATATAACTTAAAAATCCACCCACATAGATCACTGTAATATAGCTGAAGTATTACAGAACTGACTCTCTAACCCAAACACATTCATCATGTTTGCTTTTTGCAACTGATCCCAGGCAAAAACCCCAGAGATGATTGTTCTGACTGGGACTTTGTTTCAGCTTGCCTGCCCAGTCACTGTGGCCAGTTCAGAGAGAGTTGTGTTTGGCTAATTACAGTACATCCAAGTGCATGTAGGTCCAAGTACGTGTCAGTACATATTCAGTGTGTGACACAGACATAAAGCCCTGTGCATGTACCGGCTATCTTATTGGGCTGAATTACAAAATCTCTCCCGCTGTGATATGGCAGGTATTTCAAAGGCTGCCACACATGTGGTGTCACAGCTGAAACGGACACCCCACAGGGGAGAGTCTACAGATGTAATAACTAGACCATTGTGCCACTCAGGAACTGTATAGGACAGTCACATCTTTGTGCTTTTTCTCCTTCTTCGCTGCAGATGTATTGAGCAAACCTTCAAGCGGTGCCCCCCTTTGCCGACCACCAGCGTGATAATTGTGTTCCACAATGAGGCTTGGAGCACTCTGCTGAGAACAGTGTACAGTGTCCTCCACACCTCCCCTGCCATTCTCCTCAAGGAGATCATCCTGGTGGACGACGCCAGCGTGGATGGTGAGAATTCAATAAGGGGCCCTTCAGGACCGCCCTGCTCTCTTTTGGGTTCGATTTCACGCCGCATGTTGGGTGGGCAGCTGCGAAACGTGCAGAGAGGAGCAGCTCCCGCTCCTTCTGCGGCCCATGAGGCGGTTACAGCAGGAAGCGAGGCTGCTCGTGAATACTTTCCTAGGAGGAATTAGCACCAGAAATGAAGCGCACTAAATTCTTTTAAATAGGTCTGATGTGGGAGGGAAACATAATGCCGGAGAGGAGAGAGAGGTTTCAGGGAATTCAGTCCGCCAGTCTGAACTCAGGTATTTGTTGGGAGCCAGCCACTGATGGAGGTCTGCTGTAAAACAGCTCTCCTGAAGATGAAAGTAAGACAGCTTCGTCTTTTTGATCTGCTTGAGTCTTACTTTACAAACTGAGCACGGTGAATATAACCTTTAGGAACTTTACCAATAACTGCTTATGATTAGAGCGGCAGTGATTATAATTTGATAATCGATTGATCATAGTCATTTTTAGAGCAATAGTTTCATACGTTTTCTGGTTGAAGCTTCCTAAATATGAGGATTTGCAGCTTTTTTCGTATGATCGAAAACAAAGTCATTTTGTTTTGGACTGTTGGTTGGACAAAATAAGTCATTTGAAGAAATCACTTTATGCTCTGAGAAGTTGTGATGAGCATTTTTCAAATATTTTGACATTTTCGAGACCAAACAACTTATCGACTAAAGCTACATTATGTAGAAATTGGCATTTTGTGAGATTTGCCCCTCCCCCCAGCAATGTCTGAGTGAAACACCACTGTTGCAAAAACAAATCCCAGGTCTGTAGCAATATGTCAGACGTAATTTTAGTCTTAACCACAAATTAAACTCATTGCATCACAACAGTGTTCAGTGTTATGTGTTGGGGGGGGAAAAAAAAAGGGGGCGGAGTGGCTGAGACAGAGACGCCATGTACTCATTACATTACAAAACACTGTACCATCAAAATGATTTTTGGAAGCTGTTATTTTAAGGGAAAGTTACATAAAGTTGCTGTAATTGTGAAAACTATCAATGAGCTCATCTCTTGCGTCCTCTCAGATGTGTTGAAGGACGAGCTGGATGAGTATCTGAAGCAGCTGAACATCGTCCGTGTCGTCCGCCAGCGAGAAAGGAAAGGACTCATCACCGCTCGCCTTCTGGGTGCCGCAGTTGCCACCGGCGACACCCTCACCTTCCTGGACGCCCACTGTAAGTCAACACCACTGACGTTAATCACACATTATAAATACCACTTGCATGCTCGCCACACCCTTTCTTAAACACCCACAAGTCAACTACAACCCAGTGGTTGCCTTTCCCTCGGCATGGCTTATCGTTCCAAAATTTGCCACTAAGTGCTTATTGTTAAGATGTTGTATGTTGTGATGCAGTGTTGGGTATGCGTGTGTCGGCAGGTGAATGCTTTGACGGGTGGCTGGAGCCGCTGCTGACCAGGATAGCTGAGAACTACACTGCAGTAGTGAGTCCTGATATCACTACGATCGATCTCAATACGTTTGAGTTCATGAAACCGTCCCCGTATGGGCAGAACCACAACCGAGGCAACTTTGACTGGAGCCTCGCCTTCGGCTGGGAGAGTCTGCCAGATCATGAGAAACGAAGGAGGAAGGATGAAACATACCCCATAAAGTAATGCATGATTGTAGATGATCAGGTTTTACATAAAGTCTTGTATCTTGTTGGAAATCATAAATGAAACGTCTCTGTAGGACTCCCACTTTTGCTGGCGGGCTCTTCTCCATCTCTAAAGAATACTTCTACCATATCGGAAGCTATGATGAAAAAATGGAAATCTGGGGCGGTGAGAACATCGAGATGTCATTCAGGGTAAGCTGTCGGTATGCTGCCATTCAGGATGTGCAGCAGCTTATCCATGTGTCAGAGCCCTTTCACCTGTTAAACATTCCTCTATCCAAACGGCTGTATGGGGCTGTCTGACGGCATGTCATTATGCATCTGTTCCTGCTGTCTCCCATTAACCTGCAGGTGTGGCAGTGTGGCGGACAGCTGGAGATCATCCCTTGCTCCATTGTCGGTCATGTTTTCCGCACCAAAAGCCCCCACACCTTTCCTAAGGGTACGCAAGTGATCGCTCGTAACCAGGTGCGCCTGGCGGAGGTCTGGATGGATGACTACAAGGAGATCTTTTACCGTCGTAACCAGCAAGCTGCACAGCTGGCGAAAGATGTATGTACAGCTTCTGACCCTAAAGCACCTCATCCACTGGGGCTGCTAACTAATGATTATTTTCATTGTCAGTTCATCTTTCCATCATTGTGTGCCTATATAGTGTCTGTTAAAACATGCTTTTGGCACAGATGATCTGGTAATGTGAGGGTTTTCCAGCTCTAGTCTTAAAGGTGCAATATGTACAACATTTTTTTTTAAACTTAAGCAAAAGCTTAGCAACAGAATGTGAAGAAATATTAGTGTTGACTTTCTGTCAAAGAGGTCTAGGCCTCTGTTTTGTGTTGCAGAGATGTCTGCTAAACTTAGCGAGCTAACCAGCTAGTCCCAACAGTCCAAGGCTCCTGTGCTAGCAGTGCTAACACCAACACTACCCCATTGCTCAGAGTCCAGGCATACTCAAATCCGCTAATAGGGCCACTTGCTACAAGATAACTAAGCTAACTGAGCTAACTAGCTAACAGCAGCTGCACTTGGCAAGAGATGGCATTTACTCTGGTGCTACACTGCCCCCTAGCAAATTCAACAGGTGGCCATTTTTTATATACAGCACCCATAAGCCTCCTGAATTGCTCACAGATTAATTTGGGCCACCTTGAAAAATCTCAAGATCCAGATGTATTAAACGGCACTATGTAGTTTTTGGGAAGAAGTTTCAATCGAAAGAAAAAAGTCTTCTTTGAGTGGTGATGATTTTTTTTATGCCTTAACAAACTAAATAAACACGCATTCTTAATTTTCATTACCAAGTAAACTGTATAAACAAACTGACCTTAAAGGACAACACAGTTTCATACTGTTTTACTTTGTTTATCTGAGGCGGACCCTGCCACCTTACCAGCTTTAAACTAGTGTTCTGGGGACCTTATTTTCATCTGAGAACGGCGTGTTTATTCAGTTATGGAAAAAATAAATATTTGAGTTTGTATTATTACCTCAATAATATTGTGAATATAAAAAATATTAGTTTTAATTTATTCTCCAAAACTATATACTGCCCCTTTTTAAATTTTGAACATGTATCCAAACGCATGTCCAAATTGTACCAAATTTAACACTGCACTTCTTTGGGTACTCCGCAGCACACCTGCCAAGTGTGAAGTAAATGGGATAAACAGTTTGTGCAAATAACGAACAGACAGACAGATTCCTTGCTTTGTGGTTAGATGTGGTTGTTATGTCCAGAATCCAAAGATTATTAGTTTTCCTTATATAGAGGAGTAATGACGCCAGAAAAAAATAAATAAATACAAATCTTAAAGAATACTCAAACTGATAAATCCACCATCAAAATAGTTGATTAATGAAAAAAATGAAACAACTAATTAATTATTCATTGCAGTTCTATTCCTGTGTGTCTGTGTTACTTTCAAATGCAGCAAATCGCTCTCCACCCTCCTTTTTCACTCCTGCTTCTCATGGTCACACGTAAGTGTTTTTTAAGACCACTCATTATCTTCGCCTTCAGACAAGTTTGAGCAAATCCAACTCACACACAACCAGCATTAACTCTGATCATGGCTTACTTAACGTGCTCTGACGGGGGAAGCACAGAATTTCACTTACTTTGAGGAACACAGCATTGCACTACTGTAATTCTCAGGGCACCCATCCTTTCGACATGGAGAGAAATAGACAAGCTGCTAGGGGCTGAAAGCTGTTAACCGACAGAGGGAAAAGGGGCCCGGAGGAAGTCTGCCCTGGTAAATGACAGGCTATAAGCTTTTCCCCAACATGTGGTCCCGTAGGTGCCATAAACAGTCCCTTCAGGGCTCTACCTCCACAGAGTGGGCCAGCCCTTTCCCGCTGGCTTCAAACAGATACACCGTCATCAACAGCTTCAAGGAATACACTGTAGTAGCTATCAGTGTGCACTATTGTGAGCAGCATCCTCATCATTGTAGTAAGTGCTCTCATTATTCAAGAGCGTGAGGTGCCTGCAGATCCTCTTAAATGTGACACTACGCTTCAGTTTAAAAGGAACAGTGATGGAATACTTGTCACAGTTAATTCGTTCAACAGAGGAATCATTAGAGCACTAGAATGCAGTCATTGAATTTAGGAAGGTAAAGTGATGATGATATTCAAAGTTAAAACAGAAAAAAGTGGAATATTCTTGTTGAGGCTTGGCAATGGAGTCCTTTCTGTAATTGCAGGACAGTTCAGCGTGCGGCTGTATTGATGCTGTTGTTGGTCACTGGGTCCAATAATTTGGTCCAAACTAAAATATCTCAACAACTATTGGATTATTTTTTTGTTTTTATTTGCTTAATGTAGCCACCTACAACTATTGGATGGATTGCCATGAATTTGAGTAGATATTAACTCAACCCTCAGGATAAATTCTAATGATTTATTCTTTACTCTAGCGCCACCATGAGGTCAGATTTTATTTTTGTCCAAAACATCAGTTAAAGGTGCAATGTGTAAGAAGTTTAATTGAAATCATTCAGAAATTAACTACAATTATCAGCAGACTGTGAAAAAACAACAATTTTAAAGTTATGACATCTTTTGTATTTTGTTTTCGGGATATATATTGAAGTTAGCATGCTAACCAGCTAGCCCCCACCCAGTCCCAGTCCAAAGCTCCTGTGCTAGTGGCGTAAACTCCCAACACTCCCCTGGTGCTCCAAGCTCCCAGTTGAGACCACTACATGAATGGCTAATGGAGCTACAGGTAGCAGCTACAGGTAGCACCAGTTAGCGGCTACTTTGCTGAACTTAATAGTTATACACAAAGCATTTATTGCTGAAAGTATTGTCTTTAAGTCTCTTTTTATTTGTTTTCTTAATATCTGAGTCTGGCAAACTGTTAGAGAAGGATTTTGAGAAACATTGTTTGGGCCTTGACATCCTTTCTGACAGACCCAATTTCATATCTGACGGTGTTTTTTGTCAGATATCTCACAATAATTATGGAGCATAAAAAGAGCATATCTGAATTCAAAAGTCAAGAGCATACGTCTAAAGAGTGTTGCTCTTCTGCATGCCATTGTTTTACCAGAGGGACTTTGGAGACATCTCCAGACGCGTGGACCTCCGTGAACAACTGCAGTGCAAGAGCTTCTCGTGGTATTTGAAGAACGTTTATCCAGAAGTCTTCATGCCTGATCTCAACCCACTCCGCTTTGGCTCGGTAAGATCACACACACCCCACCACCCGCTCTTTTTCTCTTTCCAAAACCTCAGAGCTCTGTCTAGCCACTGTGGGTTTCCACTTAGGATCTCCAGAGGGCACTGAGCAGTTCCAATCTGACACCGCTGAAAGCACTCCAGAGACAAAAGTTGTTTGAACAGCTTGCACTGGATGTTGGTTTTTCATTTTGTTTCCTTTCACTGCTTTTTCGACTTCCCTCCTCTTTTTCTGTAGGTGAAAAATGTCGGCAAAGACTCGTGTCTGGATGCTGGAGAGAACAATGAGGGAGGGAAACAGCTGATCATGTATCCATGTCACGGACTAGGAGGAAACCAGGTCTGTTGGAAAATGCACCTTTGATCCCAGACATATGATTAAATTTAAAGGTGCAATATGTAAGACTTGACCAGCTGTAGAAATAATACTTCAAACAAATGGGGGGGCAGCATTTCACCCAAGTAACTACTAACTGCTGTTAACTGTAGCTTTCGTTAGCTAGTTAGCTCGGTTAGCCGTGCAGCTAGCAGCCTCGGAGCATCGAGGGAGTGTTGTTTGAGTTGCTTACGCATCTTGGCACAGAAACTTCAGAAAGGCAGAAGGAGGAGGTTTTCATGACCAGGCTAGCTCGTTAGCATGCTAACTTCAGTAGATATCTTTGCAACACAATAATTAGACATCAACAACATGACATCCAAATTGTTATTTCCTCACATGCTAATGATAACTCAAGTAAAATTTTAATGTTTTAAAATACCATTCTTACATATTGCACCTTTTTAAAAAACAGTGGTTGATGGCATTTCTTTCCTGTCTCCTCTGCTGTAGTATTTCGAGCTCTCCACACATCACGAGATTAGACACAACATTCAGAAGGAGCTATGTTTGCACGGGGCAGAGGGGGCTGTGAAGCTGGAGGACTGCCAGTATAAAGGCAGGAGCACATTTGTAGGAACAGAGCAAAAATGGGAACTGAAGGATGTGAGTTTGGTCTTTTGGATTCTCTGTCTTCTCTCTCTCATATGTGATTTCTGATACTCGTGTTGTCTTTTATTAAAGAATAATTTCACCCAAAAATGAAAATTCAGTCATTGTCTTGTCACCCTCGTGCCAGTGGAAGTTTTCAAATGTCAAAAAACAGTGTACAAAAGAACATGAAATGGCTCCATACAACTCAACAGGTGTAATCCAAGTCTCCAGAAGCCCCAGGTTCCCAAATGGATTTGATTTTTACGTTAAGTCCCAATCTACTTCAGTTGTTTAGGAGAATGCTGCAGCACTGTTTTGTTGTGAAGCTCCAGAAATGTTCAAACTTCAGCCAACTTTCCTCCTGCGTGCCGGTAGATAATGACTGAATTTAAATTTTTGGGTGAACGTACCCCTTAATCAATTAGTTGTCTATAAATTGTGAGAAAATGTTGAAATGATGTAAATCAGTGTTTCTTAAAGCCCAAAAAAGAAGTCCTCAAATGTCTTGTTTTGTCCACAAGTCAATTCTATTCCATTTACTGTCATAGAGGAGTATGGAAAGCAGTAATGCTTTTCTCTTCTGTTCTTATAGAACCAGCTACTCTACATCCCCGGATGGAACATGTGTCTGAGCGCCCGTCATGAGCATCCCTTCCTGGCCCCTTGCAACCCCGCAGACAGATACCAGCTCTGGTCCTTCGTCTGAGTCCGAGCTACCACTTCACAAACTAGCCACTCTGTATGAGTAGGCATACTAGGAAATGAGTTTACTATACTGTATGCAGTTAACAGGCAGTTTTCTTTAGACTATTGACATTGAGTTTTAATTTATTTTTATACGTAGAAGAACTGAACTGAACTGCTGCTGCTGGGAAGTTTGGACTATGATGAGAAGCAAGTGTGCCACTGTTGGAGGGAAGCATTGAAACGGTGCTCCCAATCAGACTGTGAACTGAGCTTCTTGGAAATGATGAAGATGCACTGCGTTCTGACGAGTGCCTCCTTTGTGTTTGAGATGTTTTCACTACTCCGACTCTTCACAACACGTGCAGTATTAGATATGTAAAGCTAACACTGAACCTTTGTTTTTTCCAGCAAGAATGAAAAATACAGTTGATTAACAAGTTCATACAGAAACCCTGAATGCTATTATGGACCAAAGTGAGTGAAAGTGACAACCTGAAACACACAAGAATGATGTGCATTGTCCCTTTTTAATGCAAAACCGTCCGGTGCCTTAGATGTAATTTTATATAGGGTGGGGAGAGTGGTGGAGGGATGGGTGATGGTGTGGTGGCATTGTTGCAGTTGATGCAGAATAATGGCTTCTACAGTGTTGTGATTAGAAGAAAGAATTATTTCATGAGGTAATTTTTTTTAGGTCAAACTCAAAAATATATTTTTTCAATAAATTGGTTGTCAGTTTTTTTAGGTACAGTTAGGTTCATCTTAAAATAATGTTATCCAATGGAAAAAACCTGCAATAAATCCAGCCTTCATGAAGATTGTGCAGTTTACATTTGTGCCTGTTTTAGAGAGATGTCCATTCAGCTCCATGGTTATTTCGGGGGCTTCAGTTGTGTTCTTATTAATAGATCAAAAAGGCTGGGGCAAAAATGTTAATATCACGATATTGTCTCGTGCCCCTGTCACGATAGACGATAGTATTGTTGCTCGTCTCGCATAGCGAGCTGCGCTGGGTGATGGACACCGAGGTAAGACCACAGACATATAACCTCATTCAAACCCCTTGGCTCGTCAGTTTCTCCTGTTTTAAACCCCCGAAATATTGCCAAAGTAGGGAGCTGGCATTCTTCATCATCGTCATCCATGCCTGTACGTTAGCGCGCTGTGTGTATGTCGCAAATTCAGATATGGGCATGCATTGCCGCTGCTGCCATCAAAGCTCTGCCTGCATTTTCTTTTCAAAATAAAAGCCCCAAAGGTGCTGTAATAGCTGTTTGATATTTGATTGTGAGAAATATTGAATATGTGGCAAATATCGCGATACTCGATAATGAGGATGACTTATTAATAGAAACACCTCTCACTACAACGGAATCAAAAAACTGAACATATGAACCTTCATGAACACAGGATTTACTGCAGGACTGTTTCTTCTTCTGTTTTCTACACACTACTTTGCTTGGTGTACCTTATACACTGGCAACTGAGTGTAGAGACATTAATTTTGAGTGTACTGGTGAGCTGGCACTTCAATATGAATGACATAGTTCAGACTTAGGTTTTCATCTCAAGTGCTAAAGACGGAAGTGAGACTGGTTTATTGACTAAAATGCTTCTTTTTTTTCTTTCCCTGCTGTATATGTTTCATTGGCAACTTGCGTTCCTGACTGATTTAAGACGAATCATTCCCTTCTTTTTAATTGCAGCAGTGTTAACCCGTTTAATTTCAGTTGTTGTGCTTTGGTGTTCTATGAAAAGGGAGTTTTAATGTAAAATCAATGCACCAAAGGAACTCTTATTTGTTGAAGGATTGCCTGAAACTCTGCCTCTATATCTTAACAGGAGTCCACGAGTGAATTTCTGGTGCAGGCACTAGTGTTAAGGTGGCTGTGGGATATTGTAAACGACTGGGCGAGAAACAGATGGAATGTGTGCGTTTTTTCTAAAATGCAAACTGTCTGTTGTTGGTATTAAAAGGTCTTATTTTTTAGGACAATAAATTCAGTTGTATAGTACTGAGACACTCTGTTGTTCCTCCCTGTGAGCTGCAGAGGGTGCTTTGCACCAAGAAATGTGCACAACGTCGACTAACATTTTGAATTAGATTTATTTCAAAACCATGTTAAAAATGAAACAACCGATAATGAAATTGGCTCTATCTACAGTTGGAAAAAAAAACATTGAAATGCCAATGAAACCAATGAAAAAAATCTGTACCATTTTGTGCAAAACGTATGCATTTCACAGAATAAGAAAGAGAACAAAAGAAAATCAGGCACATGAAGCTTTTACAACTCACAACCAGCATGAAACAAAAGTCAATTTTTTAAGATAGTGAATCAATTTACTCAATACAGACTTTTAGTAAACCACAATAAATACACATTTCAATATATCATTCATAATAAATACTGGAAATCAAAATTAAACACAGGATTTCTTAAACTGGCTGCAGTGTTGTTGTATCTAAGCCTTCTCACACTGTACGCTTTGGCACAACTAATATGCACTGTAGGCCATGTTGATGCCACTGATTGCCTGAAAGCAGTCTGTACACTTCCTTTGTACTGCCGAGGTGGCGTGAGAGGTCCCAGCTACTCCGCAGTCACACAAATAAGACTCCGGTACCGGTACCGACCCTTGTGACGATTAAATATGGGCAGATATTTGCAAGCTTGGAAGAGGGACAAATATCTGAACTCATGCAGGAGTAAAGAGCTCAAGGTAAAGAATTTCAGCATCGTACTACAGTTATGTTATTCACTCAATTATTGCAGTGTCTATAGCAGTCATTTAAATGTCCTTTTGTTGTGAAAAGGTTATTTAAAGATTTTTCTTTTGGTATTAAAAAAAAAATCCCATCATCCTGTTTAGTTATTTTCAATGGCTCATGGGACTCAAGAGTTGTATTGTGTGGCTATTAAATACTGATATGACTCATGTTTGATAGTAAGCTTTGATTGTCAACCTTGAGCATTTGTTTCCCCCGATAAACAGTTATTAAAAACAGTGGCATCTTTGATCTTTGTTCTTTTGTTTTATCAAAGCAATGGTGCTTGGTGTACGATATTAAGTACCATGACAGTCAATTAAGGGTCACCTCAGTCCACTTTACTGAGGATTTTCTCTAAAAGAGAACTATTGCACTAAACACTTCAATAGAACAAACTGACATCATTCTCGGATCCACATAAATAAACATCTCAGTATATTAGACGAATGAAGCTTAAACACAAATCTGATAACCAGTTAGTTAGTTAAAGATGCAATTTGTAAGAACTGGCCACCTGTCCATATTCATACTCCGAACCAATAGGGTGCAGCATATCACGGGAGTAACCACTAACTGCTGTTAAGTGTATCTGCCATTAGGTAGTTAGCTCAGTTAGCCATACAGCTAGCAGTCTGGACTGTGAGTGTTGGTATTAACACTGCTAGCACAGGATTTTTGGACTGTGACGAGCCATGGTTAGTTGAATAGCATGCTAACTTCAGTAGATATCTCTGCAAAGATACATAGAACCCTGACTCTAACCCCAACATCAGATTTTGTTGCCAATTTTAATGTCTTTATCAAAAATTCTCACATATTGCACGTTCAAATACTGACACATGAAAGGTGCAGTATGTAAGATTTGGCCAGCTGTTGAATTCATACTCCCAACAAATAGGAGCATCATATCACCAGAGTAACTGCTAACCTAACCACTGCTAACTGTAATCGAATTATATATCCATGGCTGTAACAACTATTAGCCCTTTAGCTCAATTAGCGATGCAGCTAACCATGCTACCAGGGGAGTCTTGGTGTTTACACCACTAGCACAGGAGCTTTGGACCACTAGGAGAAAGAGGCCTTCAGGACCAGGGCTATCTTGTTAGCATGCTAACTTTAGTAGACATCTTTGCAATACAATACATAAGCGCCAAAACTGTTATTTGCTCACATTCTGTTTATATTTTCTGTTAATTTTTGAATGTTTCAAACTAAAATTCTTACATATTGCACCTTTAATTTGTGTCAATATTTTGTCTCCAGTAATTAGATGGAGCCTGGTTATTGATGGTTTTTGATCTGATCTGTTCTTCTCATAATTTTGGAGATATGTCAAAGTGCTTCATTATTAATATCCCTGTGTCAATAAAACACTTCCAAGAATAAATCTTCATTTGTGGTGACACCCGCAAATCAAGTTATTCTAAGAGTGTGCAGCAGAGGACAGCAGAAGGGACCGTACTTTTCCATCAGTTAAAACCAACTGCATGCCACTGGACCCCCACACGTGAGTGCAAAAGGCTGTGAATTGATTTCTGACATTATATGCTACCGATATTCTAAACATACAAATAAGAATTCAGGCTTTTTCATGCTTTTCAAAATCATAGAAAAGCATAGAATAGTGACAAAAGAGGGATGTATACAACACATTTTCATATAAAACAATGGCAATTTTTTCCCCCTAAATGTTAACGAGATTCCCCCCAAAAAAACAGCATGCGTATTGTTATCAAAACATTTACAATATAGAAGTATACACGTAATTCAGAAACAATAAATAAACTGACGATAAACTTTTTTTTTGCACATTTGACACATACAGTAGACATAGAAAAGTCCCATCTACAGTACAATATCTGCGTAAAACTAGAACTTTACATCTGAAATTACAAGATACATTGCACAGCATGACGTAACTGATGTTTTATGTGTTTTTTTAACTGATCCATCTTGCAGTGAAGCAGCGGAGCGAATAATTTCCTCGAAAAACATTTCCACCATGAACCTATGGCTTTATATTTACAGATGTAAATGAACCACGGTGCTGTAAATTGCTTTGAAATTTAAGGTCAGATGATGCAAAAAGGCCATGATAATGATCCCTTAAAATGCCGCTTGGCCAGGCTCAATTTAAGACATAACAGAAGAAAGAACACTTCAAAAGTTGAGACCCACTAAATGGCTGCGACTTCGGGGCAATGGTCTGGTAAAGGGAGGTTCTTAGTGTTGTTTGCTAGTAAGGTCAGGTCAGAATGTCCATTAACACTGGACTCTTGCTGTGGCTGTTCAGCGGTCACGCACGAGTTGTAGGAACTCTGCGTGTTATTGTTCAGATAGTTTTGAAACTGCGTCTGGGTCTGGTTGTCCGGCTGCTCCGCAAACGCTGCTTTCGACAACACCTTCTTCTCCTGATCAGGTGCGCAGCAGGTCAGCGGGGTGGCGGTACTGCCATTGGTGAGAGCTAAATGGTGATTAGCCGCATATTGGTCCTCGGCCTGATTCGAGTAGTCTGTGTACTGCTCAGCAGACAGGTTGAAGGGTCCTTGGGCCGCGCTGCCATTGGTCGTTCCGACTGGATCCTGGAATGCTAAGGCTTCCCCGTAGGGTTTACTGGGTTGACTGGTTTGGCCATTAGAGACGGCACTGGAGCTCCCCAGCTGATAGTACTCAGCTGAAGAGGAGTTCATTAAATAAGCGTTTCCGTTCATGTGGTTATCATGTGCCACAGAGCCATCGCTGTAACACAGCACAGAGGACAAGGGCACCACCTCAGTGTGAGACGCTGGCGGGGTTGTCATGTCGTCCTGAAAGCGCTCAGGCTTTTCTTCATCTTCGTCGTCCTCCTCGTCTTCAGAGTCGCTGTTGGCTAGGCTTTGGGTGCTGGAGTCGGAGAGGCCACTGCAAACGCTGCTACTATCCTCCTCATCCTCGTCGTCCTCTTCATTCTCCTCTTCCTCTTCCTCCTCCTCATCTTCTTCGTCTTCTTCCTCATCGTCATCATCAAGCGTCTCCTCCATATCATCCGACGCCTGCAGGTGCATGCTGGCCGTCTGTGGAACAGTGTCTGACAGAGAGTACTCCAACCGGTGCTGGGACTGAACAAGAGGGTTTCCGCTTCCCAGGTCGTTAGCCTCGCCACGGTAACCGTTGGTTGGAGAGGCCTGCTGCTGCTCACGACTCTTCTCCAGCTCGAGCTTCATTATGGTGTGCAAGAAATGGGTCCGAACACGGATGGGATTGAACTCCACTCGGCCAGTTGAATTGCTGCAGCCCTCTTTTGTGCAACCACATGGAAATGACATGCGGTCCACCTAAGGAAAACATCATATTTAGTGTGTGATTCATTGGATGACAAAGATGTGAAACTCTTTCCCATATTGTAAAAAGTGAGATTCCCACGTCTTTTTGATTATAAAGCAGGTCTAGGTGCTATTTAGACACTGTGAAAGTATCAAAATGCCTAATCTTCTGAGACATGCACACAGCTATTCAGTAACTGTGTCTTTAAATGAGCAGTCGGGACTTCTGTAAGGTTGTGATGACATAACTTTCCATGCACCGCCCTTAGCCACACCCCCAAGCACAACCTGTCGTCCAACCCTTTTGTTGTTGTTGTTTCAAGGGCATTAAGAACTATAACTATTCGTATGGAGGCGATTTACAGCAGGGCCGACCAGGACTCTGATCTGGGTCATATTCATGGAGAAAATATTTGTGGTTCTCCCTCAAGCTGCTCTGTCCGAACTCTAATTTTTCTTAGTTTCTAAGTTTCCTGATGAACAGATATCTTTACTTGTTGCATAAGTTACCAGCATACCTTTGGTGCTCTGAGCTCCCAGCCTTTGCAGAATCAGGACTATGGCTAACTGAGTTAACTAGCTAACTACAGCTACTTGATTGCCAAGTAAAGCCATCTTCCAATTAGGAAACTCCTTATACTTCTCATAGTTCTCTTCATAAAATATCAATCAGGAAGTGGTGAAAAGATAACGTCTGAGCTTCCCACCCTAATCATTACGTCAGGAAAATGGCGGTTGTGTAAATACAGTCTTTTGCCCCCTCAGTAGTCCTCCGGAAGTTTGTTAAATTAGAAGAAAGTGGGCTTTTGGGGACGGGACAGAGACAGGAGCTAAAACAGTTTTTTCCCCCAGAATACAAAATACAGAGCTAGATATAAGTATAATGGATCCCCTTTAATATACTGTATCAGTCATTAATTGTCCTCTTTAAATGTACAGTCTGTTTTTCTGTTTACAGCCCAGAGGATAAAAGTAACACACATGCACATCATGGGATTTACCTGGCACTTGATCCCTGCAATGCTGCAGGCACATGTCTCTGGGTCACAGAAGACGCGGCAGTCACAGCCGCAGTCCTCTCTGGACATCCGGATAGCTCTCAGTTCGTGTTTCTCTTCCACATCAATCTTCTTCACCCCGGAGGAGCGCAGCAGTGCCCTGCGCTTTTTAGTGGTAAGAGGCTGCAGGAAGAAGTACTCGTCTACCTCTGTGTTGTCCAGATCGATGTCGTCGTCGGAGATGTCCTCCGCCGTGAGCGTGTTGGCCTCTTCAGACTCCACAGTGCCGTTTTTAGTCAGCTGAATACAAGAGGGAATCACATTTTTAAAGAGAACCAAATCTTTCAGGCCAAATTCCTTTTAAGTTCCTACTACTGTTATCTGTTAAAAGATGACGGTTATGCAATCCTTCACAGATTATCTACCTTGAGTTTGATTGAGTTGAGTTTCTCCTCCTTCAGATGATCTCGGAGCATGTCTCTGTGGATCCTCTCCTGCTCCAGGGCGAATTCACCCAGGGAGTACTGCCTGATCCAGCTGTGCCTGTTGGACATGCCCAGCGTACTGCCTCCCTGGCTAGGCACGCTGGTGAAGCCCTGCCGCCGGCTGAAGTAGTACACTGTCACATTCTCAAAATGCACCCTTCGTGTCCTCAGGCGCTTCTCTCTCTTCAAGATTGAGTCAGCTGCGAAGGGAAAAGAGGGAACCATGGCATATAAACTCTTTCTCTCCACATGTCATGTTGGTTGTAAACTGTTTTGACAATTCTTTAATCCATTGTGGAAAGAATTAAGTCAAGAACACGTTATTCTTATCATTTATACGTTCTTTCATATTGCAGTACAACTGTTTCATAGCCATGTAAAGCCTGTTAAGATAAGTGAGTCTTTATGGCAAAATGTGGGACACGCTAGCAGAAAGTATTGTCCTCAAACGCCTGGAATATGAGGAATTCTTTCCTTGCCAGCTTTGCAGCGAGCTTCCTCTACATATCTTAGCTCAGCTTTGTAGGGAAGGATTTCATCACAGCTCTGCATGCAAGTCCTCGGTGTGTCTTTTTAAGGAGCGCTCTTACGAGAGGGAGGGGCAGAGACGAGGGCAATGTTGGAGCATAAATAATCCCCTGCCTGGCCTGGAGATGAAGAGCGCTGGTGGAAGCAGTGTTCCCAGCATTCACCCCCGTATCAGAAAGACAGGACAAATAGAAACCATCTGGTTCAGACAGCTAGCCACACCACGCAAGAGGGACAATGCGCTTCTTTTGCAGATGCAGAGCTGTCAGACCAGAGCACAAGACAAGCTTCATTAAGAAATGCAAACAGCTATCAGCCTGTTTTTTAGGTGTCGAAATAGCGGAACAGATGTTAAGGTCTATGTAAACAGCCTCTTTTTTTTTTTTTTATGAGAAAGCTTGCAAGAAAAAAATTCTGAGATTTCAGACAAAACAAACACATTACAGATGTTTTGTTTTTTTTCTCTCCTCCCTCCAACACAACAGTGCGGGGTGTCAAACCAATCAGGACTTGATTGTTTCATCTCTCTTCCGAGGCAGTCAATCACTGTACATTCACATGTCACTTCACAGGAGAGGCGTCTTCACGTTGCGCTAGCTCCCTCGTTTGCTTGTCTCTCCACCAGCAGCTGCAGCTGACACAGAGGCCACGCTCAGCCCTCTGGGGGAGTCAGCACCCTACTTATGTCTGGCTGCAGGGAGGGGGCCCTGTCACCCATCTGCGTGTCATTCACACACAAATAACATCATAATGAAATCATCAAAGTGCACATTCAGTGTATGTGTTCACAAATTACACACGCTTGTCCACACCTGACCCCTCTCTTTGCTTCTTTACATGAATTTGTATTATTGAGATTGTTTGGCACAGAGTGTCCGGATGCTTTCATAATCCCCTCCTGAAAGATTAATAAGCTACAACTGTGTTATCTATTTCGTTCACGGTCTGTCTCATCTTTTTTTATATTAAGATTCACACACGTGCGCCGTGTTATTTATTAGTCATGACTTCGGTGTCCTTTTCAACCCTGCTGAGGAGACTCGTCTCTTCTGGCTGTTTTATCTTCCATTCAGACTGAATTCTTTAATACAAAGTCGAGTGCGAGCTGAGGTGTTGTCTAAAAACTGTGGAATCTCTCAGCAGCAGAGCACATTCGAAGCATTTGTAAAAATCTTTACTTGTATAGCACCTTTTCTTAAAAAGTAAAATATAACAAAATACTTTACAGATGAGTTAAAAAGACGATTAAAACAACATCTCCAGCTGTTTTGATTATTGTTTAGTCATCCGAGTAATCGAGCAAAGAGCATCTGATGGTTTCATCTTCTTTAATGCGAAGATGTGTTGCTTTTCTCTGTTTTTGAATGATTATATATTGAATATTTTTAAGGTGGGTCAGAGAAATCTCAACATTTAAAGACCTTAGGCTTGAGGAAAATGTGACGGGCATTTCACACAACTAGACATTTTATAGAACGAGTGATTAATTGATTGATTGAGAATATAATCTACATATCTATCAGTAATTAAAATAATAGTGTCCTAAGCTTCCCCCACCAGGGATCATGTGTAATTTTGAGGTTACGTCTTTAATCCAAATACAATTTTCTCTGTCTTAAGACAATAATTCAGTGTTCTTAGAAAGTGGTAGCCTATATCTACATGTACAGTACCAACAGTGTTGCACACTCACAGCTCGAGCCTGCATCAGCTCATTCGTCTGGCTCGGCCTTTACACTGACGCTGTTCCTAATGAGGGAGGCTGCCTGCACATCCTTCTCCTTTATTACAGCGTGAGACTCTCGGCGTCGCTCAGCCTCCTCTCGTCTGCACAGCCTTGACTGTAAATTCACGTTATCAACAGACATGCAGATCCGTTTTCTTTGACCTGCACTGATTGTAAGCTACAGAAAAATCCGCCTGTCTCCAACTGTTATTCTTGTCTTGATTAGAAAACCCCCTCTCAGTGCTTCAGCTTTGTTTTCCTCGAGATGGAATGATGACATCAATATTACTGTCAATAGTGCACGTTAGCCACACCGAGCAGGGTGGATGAAATTTGAAAGGCGCAGGCACTCACGGGTGAAAGGGCCCGAGGCGGAGGGGTTGACACTGTCACTGCTATCCCCGCTCTCACTGCAGGAGACCTCATCATCAGACTCCCGCAAGGAAGAACACGGGGAGGAGGAGGCTTCCACCTCCTCAAATTTCCTCTTCAGTATTCCGCTCATGGCCCGCTGCATCTGCACCTGAAACCCAAAGACAGCAGAGGGGCCAGACATTATTTAATATCCAGTTTAGGGCCTTCATAATCCTCAGTACACTCAATTAGCAATGAGACCCAGACTCTCTAACCCTCCCTCCTCCCCTCACACACACACGAATGCAACCACTGTTGCCGCTATCCCGGCTCCCAGGGGCTCCCTGAGCGATTGATCACCTTGGCACAAAGGAGCTGAGATGGAAGGAGAAAGCTGCTAATTACATACTACTTCTGCTTTACAGGAAGTTCATTCTGCTGTGTTTGATTGAGAGGCTGGAGGAAAACAGAGACTGGAGCAACACTGCTTCTGGTCAGGGTGAATGCATTTATTTGCTTTTAAAAACAACATCCACTGGATTTAAGGGTAAATTACTGCATGTTCTATGGAAAAAAAAACATCAAAACACCTTAATGCACATTAAGGTGGAAATATATATTCATATGGGTGCATTTCTGTGAACCCACTGAAATGTGGAGACAATCTGCATGACTCAAAGTGACTTGTCGATGTATCACGCATCATGCAGAGCTAGAGGAAGAACAGTTGAAGCTGTTGTTGACAGTGGCGTCCTGTGTGTTTGTGATGAGCTTCAGAAGCTTCCTACAGAAACTGAATGAAGTGAATGAAGCCACAGTCACTGCTAGGGATGGGACGATAAAAGATTGTATGGCGGATCGTGATAAAGAACGCTCAAATTGATCATGGCGAAAATTAATTATTGGGATTATTGTCATCATTCCTGTGAGGATATCACATGAATGACGATGAAAAAAGGTGTCTAGCTTGCTGATGTTCAGACCTTATATTGGTTTACAAATGTATTTTTAACTGTCTAAGCCTTTTACTGCTGCTGAAGGCATGACTTGCACATTGTATCCCCCACAAAAATATGTTGAATACTACAGATTCAAACCTAAAAATGACAGGGAGATGTGTTTACCACCATTTATTTATCCTTTATTTGTGCATCATGATTTATCACTACCTATGTAAGAATCTTTGATTGATTGTTTTTCATTAAAAAAGATATGTGTCCTATCTGTGATGCAATAAAACTATTTGTTTCCGAACGAAGCTTAAAGTGATCTCAGTATGTTTTAGTTTATTTTTAAAGGGGCAATACTTAAGAATTTCTGTTGAAAAAACATTCAACAAAATATGAATAAATAGCAGTTTTGACAGGATGTCTATCTTGTGTTGAGGAGATATCTACTGAAGCTAGCATGCTAATAAGCTGTCATGGTCCTCTGCTAGCAGTGTGAACATTAACACTACCTGGACCCTGAGTTTCCAGTCTAAATAGCTAGCGACACTGCTAACTGAGCTAACTAGTTAAGGGCTGCTTAAGTTAGCAGCAGGTAGCATCAGCTAGCGGTTACTCTGGTGATATTCTGCATCCTCTTTGTTTTGAGTATGAATTTGACATGTTGCACCTTTAAGAGTTTCAAGAATATATTTTGATGGTTTTCAGGATGATATTGTGAACCGCAGTGATGTCAGACAGGATGAATGTGACATGAGATTGGCATATTGTCCCATGCATGGTCACCACACAGCAATTAAAAAATCTTTATCATGATGTAGCCTTTAATCTGCTACAATACTGATGTGTCATAAAATATTGTAATCTTTTTTTATATTCAGTCATGAAAACAAAGAGAGTTTGTTGAGACATGAAAAAAAAAAATCAATACAGATTTTTTCTTCCCCAAAAAGTGCACCTTTAATCTTCTCCCAAAAATAAGCAGCTTCTGCGATCTGGATATTTCACTCGGTCATACTGCAGTTTTACTAATATTTCGATCAAAGGTGCAATATATGAGGATCGGCCACCTGTCTAATTCATACTCAATGCAAATTGGGGGCAGGATATCAACAGAATAATTGCTTACTGCTGCTAACTGTAGCTACCATTAGCTAGTTAGCACAGTCAGCTATGCAGCTAGAGGCTTGGACTGAGAGCTCGGGGACCAGGGTGTAGATATCACTGCAACACACAATAGACATCCAATTCTGCACATTCTGTCGATAATTTTAGTTAATGTTTGAACATTTCATCTAAAATTCTTAAATATTGCCCCTTTAACTGTGCAGGCCTATGCTTCAGTAAAATCAGTGTAAATGTTTGTGGCTTCATACAGAGGCTGTTACGGAGCCCTTCAATGTCAAATGAGAGGGGCCATTAACTCCCTTTGACTGATGAAGCAATTAGACAAATAAACAAGAACAAGCTCATCAGTCAACTACACTAAAACTAATCAGCTTTACACCGGAACTGCCTCCAATAACTTCTGCGTTCTATCTGTCAAACAATATAGAATTTTAATTACAGTTTTTACCCCCTTTTGAATTATATCCTTCCATTATTCCTCAAAGTGTAATAATGATTGTAATGTTGCAGGACTAGCTGGCTGTCATGTCACATTTCAAAATAAACCCAGTAACACAACAGTGCTGCTGTAGCACAGCGAGGCTCGCTATGACTGGCAGCTTTTCCCTCGCTGCCTTTCTTTCTTGGAAGCTGGAATCAGTAAAGACAGCATGCATCTCCTTCGCCCAGTCCCCGCTCTGTCTATCAGCCAGAGCAGCTTGTGGGGGAGTTCCATTCACAGACAGCCACAGTGTTTCATCTGGGCTCCGCTATCGAGTCATTACAGATGCAAATGCTGCCTGAGAGAAAAAGAGGTGCGACCCGGAGAGGACTGGCACTGCCAGCGAGAGGGTCATTGTTCCCAGGAGGCTGTGCTTGTTCAGTGCGGTGACATGGCACCACCCGCATTTGGAGACCCTCCAGAGTCAACAACTCTACCTATAACTGTGGAATTTGAGGCATCCTCCATCTGGGCGAGGGAGAGAGCGGAGGAGAGAGTAGTCTGTCAGGGAAACCGTGTCTTTTTCAAATAGAATCCTTTTAGAGGTGAAATCTGTGAGAGATATTTCAGAAAGCAACATTTTTCTTAGTAAATATGAGTAAATATGACACAGCATGGTGATATTAAAGGTGCAACATGAAGTTCTGGGAAGAAATTTTAATCAGTAGATTTTTTAATGCCTGAAAATAAATTAATAAACAAACCGTCTGCCTTTTCATGACTGAATAAACGGAATAAACAAACTGACCATAAAGAACAACACAGTTTCATAGTGTTTTACTTTGTTTATATGTGGCAGACCCTGCCACCTTTCTAGCTTAAAACAGTGTCCTGGGGACTTTATTTTCCTCTGAGAACAGCTTGCTTATTCAGGTATAGAAAAAAAATAATTCTGATTTTGTATTATTACCTCATTAATATTGTAAATAATACAAGTTTGAATTTCTTCCCCAAAACTACATAGTGCCCCTTTAATGTATGTAAACCTATTCTAGTAGTTACCCAAAATAAAATGATGAACCTGACAATGAGCATAATGTGTCTCCTTTAACTAATGAACTAATCCTGCACTAAAATTTTGAATTAGTCTTGTGAGATTTAAAAAATATTGAGTAGCATAGGAACTGGATTATCTATTTCACTTTATCTGTTGGGCAACAGTAATGGAAATTTCCACCAGAAAAACGACCTGTGCAATTTCAGTCCATTTCCTAGCGAGGGTCCTAATTAGATACCATTGTTGGAAACCTATTTGTATGCTTAGCCCTCAGCTGATGCTGCACTAGGCTTTGATGCCAAAAATGGTTTCCATGGAGATTCTAATGTACTCTCTCAACAACTAGGGCTCTCTCATACGACAGCGTCTCCAGTGTTACATACTGTATGGAGAGGTTCTCCGCAGTAAAACATCAGTGTCAGAGCAACTTAAATGACATCTGAACATTTATCACACGTCCTCTCAGCACTGGTTCATTTCCATGTTCTTATGACGGCATGAAAAGTTAAAATCTTGACACTGGGTGACATCATTAACCACGGAGCTGTGGGTAATCTCGGGTGAACCTCTCTCTTTGTGGCTAAATAAAAAACAGAGATTGTTGCTCCTCTCCAACAGCTCTCTCTTTGTCTCCACTGTTGCCTTACCACTAATCACGGCCGGGCAGCACACACTATGGTACAAGGGAGAAATCCCAGAGAAAATAATGCAGCAAAAGCCAGCTTGGAAAGCCCCTCCCTGTGTTTGCCTCTCATCAGCTGCGGAAGACAAAGTCCTGTCCTTAATCAACAGCAGCACACTTACATTCTGAATTATCCCCCCCCCCCC
>OMLP01019253.1:0-16253 GCA_900302685.1 Spondyliosoma cantharus
CATATGAGAACATATGTACTGTATACATATTTACAGTCATGTGCACTGTGTGTGTGTGTGTGTGTGTGTGTGTGTGTGTGTGTGTGTGTGTGTGTGAGAGCACACTTTTGTGTACTTGTGTGAGAAAGTCGGAGGTGAGAGAAGAGAAGTGAGAGCTTGGAGTGCGAAGTGAAGATAACAAGTTTTTAATGAGATCATGAGTTTCTCCTCATCACTCCGTCTCGTTATCTCGTCGTCTATTCATTTAGTTTTAGAGGAAAACGTATGAAATCATCAGCAAATGTGCTCACAGTTTAACCATTAAGACAAGGAACTATAATAGAACGTTTAAATTCGGGCTGAAATGAGTTGAGTCCACATTTTATTATCTCGAGACTGTAAATTGCAGTTCTGTGTGCGTCTGCAGCTAAAGTCATAGGAACGTGTGTTTTTGCACTTTAACTCCACAACCACAAGCGTGCTCGCTGTTTTAAATCAGAATCACACAGTGGCTTTGGAAAGCATCAACACATTTAAAACCACACTCATTATTCAGTATCAGTCACTTTATCTTTGTCATTGTGGGTAATTATGTGTTGGAGTAATTCAAAAAAAAAAACCAGTTATTTTGAATAAATACATACAATTCAGTAGAGTGTGCAACAAGTGAACACTTTCTGAAGACACTGAACAATTCTTCATAATGTGAGCTACTTACTGTAATTATGGATAAAACTTGAGAGCTTTTAATGTATTACTACAAACAATCTAAGTGATTGATATCATGATTGTAAGCTAATTGTAAAAAAAAACTGTTCGCCATCTGAGTTTTGTTCCCTAATGTTGGTTTTGATTCATGTTGCTGTAAGTATTCTGTAATGTAATTGTACAGTGTAACCACAAGGGGTAACTCATCATGAATGTACAAAGTAGCTGCTCTAATCGTGCAGTAGCTAGATTAATGCTTATAGTGTTCTACCTTACGAGCTTCTATCGCCTTGACATGTTTATATTTATTTAATTAACGGTATTTACGTGTATATTATTTGGTGTCTGGCAAATCTGGCTTGAGTTATTTTCTAATTCATCATACATCCATTTTTGAAGGACAGAAAACAATGAAGCAAATGTTTTTCCTGAAGTTTCGTCTGTCAGCTGTCATCTGAAGTAACCCTCTGACAAATCTGTTGATTATCTGCCGTCACTCACTTTGAGACAACTTTCCTTTTTGTATATCTTTGACTGTATAGAGTCACTTTTTGTTCAAAATACCAGATTTCTGATGTTGGAACAGAACTGTTCATGTAAGCAGGAGGAATGTGAGATCACAGCACAGCTTGTTCCTTCGGGTTCAAGCGCCAAACGTCCACATCAGAGCCATCGGCTCTGACGTCACCGACTGAATGGAAATAAATGACTGAGGTGTTGAGTTCTCTGTCAGTGACCTGAATTAACAATGACACGTTGGTGGATTGAACAGAAAACATTCATAAGGCGTATTTTTTTTACACACTGTAAGCTCATCAACATCTCGTCTTGTCAAATCATAAGCTATAAGTAACATTCAGATAAATGCAGGGGTCAAATATATCGCAGTACTTTTACTGTACTTAAGTGCAATTTTGTGTCTTTTTTGTGCTACTTTTTACATTTCATGAGCAAATGAATACTTGAATATTTACTTCACCATGTTTATTGAGAGCTCAAAGAAGCTCTCAGGTCCTTTACTTTAGGAAAAGTGGTATTATCACACTTTGAAAGTAATACATTACAAATTAAAGCCCTGAGTTCATCTTTACTAGAGTAAAGGGACACAACATATATTTTAATGATTAATACTAAAACTGGTTTATATTATTATGTATAATCTATTATTGGATTATTATCATTACAGCCGTTAAATGTTGTAGCATTTTTAAACTAGTTAATTAAACTTTAATTAATAGTTAATTCACTGTTAACAAGCAATGAAAAATGCTTTATTGAACTTTATTCAGCAATTGTTAATTTAAAAGTTCCAACTGATGTTTGTAATACTTTGTAAATGATTAGTAAATACTGTATAATTATTATTTAGATAGCCTTTATAAACCTTTACAATGCTTAATAAATGGTTAATAAGGCAGTTTGCTGTTTATTAACTGTAAAACAAATTAACCTTTTTTTAATGATTGTAATAATAAAGTGACGAGTGTGATGATAACTTCTGTACGAACATTTTTAATATGTTTACTCTAACTAGGGACTATAGTGAAATACATGTTGTTGAGTCAAAATATACAACATTTCCTTTAAAATGTGGTGGAGAGGGGCACCTTGGTCGCTGAGTGGTTACTGCACATGCTTTATAACAGTAATATTGCTGGTTAAATTCCAGCCGGGGATCTTTGTTGCATGTCAGACCCAGTCTGTCTCTCCCTCCACGTCCTGTCTGCCAATAACATTTTGAAATAAAGGCAAAACTGTCCATAAAGTATCAAACATCACATCAAATAGCTGGAATTATCTATTATATATTAGAACAGCATTATTTATCAATAAGATGGAGAAAGATTACCATGCAACAATTGGGAAAAATTAATGAAACCTTACTTGACATATGTAATGATTGAATTATGAATGTCACCGATAACTGGTGTTGACAATATTAAAAAAATGAAATATTGATATTGTGTTAACAATAGATGTAATAATATTGTGTAAACAGTCTGGCGCCTCTTCAGTTGTTTCTGTTTCTGTTCACACTTTATTAAAGTGGGTGGTGGTAACACACCTTAACACTGGTCATCAACCGCCATACAATAGAAAATGAAGAGGAAAAAACTGCGGTAACCGTTAACTGTTACACTGGCTAGTGTGTGGCTCCTTCATTTACTACTGCTGTGCAAAATCCCATTGAAACGACCAACATTAATGTTTACACAGTCTCTCCATCCAACTACCTACTCTTGTATAATGAATGTTATTCATTTGACAAGTACAGACCAAACACACAAAAAAACAAAGTTGAGGTGAATTTCACTGAGAGCATGTTTTCACCTCAAAATGTCAACATATATTACTTTGATATAATCGTGAATTCATTTTCCCAATCCTGTAGTGAAAATCTGAGTTAATGGCAGCCTTGGATTAAATATCTGTTAATCACTAGGACTAGGTTATTTAAAACTTTCTTCATGAGCCATTCCTTGAATTATCAGCGTCAAGCAAAGTGATAAAACGAGCTAAGAATTAACTTGTGACCCTCCATTGCTTCATGATTATCTCACCATTATTTAGCTTTTAAACTAACTCGTAGTTACTGCGTTTTTACTATTCATTCACAATTAGTTCCTTTAAATACCAGTTATTTCGTGAATTGTCCCACAATCGTTCTCAGGCGACATTTATTTTTGAGTGTTACCAATGACAAAGGCCTGTATGCTACTTGTACACTTTATTTGGGGAACATTTTAAATGCCCGTCTTTTACTTGAAATTCGGTATTTTTACATGTTCCACTTCTACTAAAGTAGATGATTTGAATATCTCTCTCACTTCCATGTTTCAAAAAAGATCTAATCCAAAATGAGCAGAAAAAAAGTATGGCTCCGGTTACACTCTGCTGCTCAGAGACGATCAGTATGCGCAGAATTCAAAATATGATTCCTTCCTCCTCAAACTTCAGTTTAGCAATTCAAAGCCAAGCCACATCCTCTCTCTGCCTCTGCAGGCTTCACTGCTGTGAGCCTGTCTGCATCTCATTTACGCTCACATATTTTCACACCATCGCTCTAAACCCAGGGATGTGTGGCTACAAGTTTTTTTTTGTGTGTGTGTGTGTGTGTGTGTGTGTGTGTGTGTGTGTGTGTGCACGCGTGCAGGATGCCTTGTTAGAAGTGTGTGACTATGAAATCATTAACATACAGTAATGTGTTTTAAGTTTTTTTTTTTGCATCTTTGTGCTTCTGTGTCCGTGTGTGTTTATGCCTTAATGTGTGTGTGTATGTGTATATGTGTGTGTGCGTGCATGCATGCATGTGAGTGTGTGCGTGTGTGTGTGTGTGTGTGTGTGAGCCCATGCTTAGCTTGTTAATTAAATCTACATTATGCCTTGTTTAGCCTTTAGGGTTTTTCTTCCCCCCTCTGTTACTGGGTGACATACTTTAGAAGCAGTTGGCCCAGGGCATGGAACTAAATAAAGTGCTAAAAAATATTTATTAGGGCATTTACAGGTCCCATGCTTGGTCAAGGCATGGCATGTTGTGCCAAAAAGGCTTAGATTCAGGGCCGGGGGAAAATCACGTAAAATCAGCCGAGTAGTTATGTCAAGGCCGCCAAGCCCCATTTTCCTGCTTTATAGCATCAACAGATCTGAACAGTAAAATAGCAGGTTTGCTTTTTAATTTGTCCTGACCGTTCGGGGTCCCCACTTCACAAGACAGGGAGGCAGGGGGGGCTGTGCGAAGAGTCATTTTTGTTAGTTTAGTTGAATTTGTCTGTGCCCTGATGTCACTCACGTGTTGGAGAGAGAAAGAGAGAGAAGGATGCTTTGTGGTGATGTCAGTACTGTCTCGCTGCTCTTCTTCCTCTTCCTGTGCATCTGCAGCTGATCAGACAGGAGGTGTTATGATTCAGCTACGTCTGAAGCTGCGTCAGCATTTCACAAAATGCAAAACAAAGACGGGTAGATGTGGGTGGAACAAAGAGATGAAAACAAAGAGGAGAGAGCATATTGGGAAACACTCTTGTTCTCGTTCCTGCGGAGAGCCGGATGAGAAGATTCTTTTACACACCGCGATGTCATAATCCACCCACAATTCCATTATTATAATCCAGCCATACTGTTGGAGGTGCAAGCATGTCATCCTAGTGCTTTTCTGTGCTCTAGCCAAGTGCTCTAGCAAGCTATAAACAACAGTTAAAACTTTGTGGACTGAGGGATTGTTTTCATGGCTTAGGAATTTTGAAATTTGACATTTGGAGTTTCTGTCTCCACCTTCCATCAGTTGATGCTTCGTATATGCCCCTGCACCACAGCACTTCACCGTGGTTATGCACTGGCACCGTCAAAGATGAATCTGAACAACAGAGTAATCTTGATGGCAATGATCTTTTTGACTGCATCCAACTATCCAAACTTTGGGCACGTTCATTGGAACTCTGCAGGTGCTGAGTGCCGTCCAGACTCACAATTCATCCAGTCCACATGGGACCACTGATTGAATTACCCATTATTCATTGCAATAAGGACATGATGTTGTAGAACTTATTATAAATGTGTTAAACAGTTTCTTATGAACATTACTTGACTCGTAGAGGCCAGGAAATAATATTCTCCGCACATCATGATGCAGAAATATGTAGACATAAAGGCTGCAGAGGTAATCAAAATGCATCTTATTATTGTAGTCTCTAGGCTTGGCTATTTGCGGTGTTAAATAACTGTGTAGTCTTGGACTTGATGCGATGACAGAAACAAACAAAACAAAATCACATATAACATCTCGATGAGGAGTTTAGTTAGCAATGACTGGCTGGAATTGCTGGTTGTGTGTGAAATGATTGATACCACCCTCAGAAACTGTGGTAAGAAAGTGAATAAGCGTGCGACAGCCTCCTCTCCTCTGGCTGACGGGCTGGTGTTTGGTTGCAGGTGCCCAGCAGGTGTGGTCAGGTCGTCGTTTATTGAGAACACAGAGCCCAGAGCTCCCAGTATGAGAGCGCGCCCCTCTTGCACTCTGATGGGAGAGGGGAAAGTGGAAACTGTTCCCTATGCTCCACATCCATGTCTTTTCTATTTTTACCATGCAACACTCCATTCATGATTGCTTTTTATTGCATGTACATTTGCACCTCCGACTCACTGAGTACCTCACAGCACTTCATCTTCTTAGTTTTTGGTGTTTGTTCCAAATAAGTGATTGGTTTTCCTGCTTTAATGCCATATTCTGTTATTTGTCATGGTTTTTGATAGGCCATGACAAGAATATTTTCAAAAACTGTAGAACTTTTGTGTTTAAGAATTAAACTTATTATCATTATGACCTAAAAATACTCTTAAATATACGAGCGCTCACAGAGGTTTGTTTTTAGGAATAGATCTAACTGCAGTACAGAAAAAGATGTGAGGAGACACTTTCTGAGTTTTAAAGTAAAGGAAAAAAATGTGCATCTGTCATTATAAATAGCATGTTAGCTGAAGCAATGTTGGGATTGTAGAAGATTTAGCCTTCAGCATTTTTCAGGGGTGCAAACAACACAAATGAAATGTTATTGATTTTGTTCTCAGTCCGTCCTTGCACCTTCTTGTTCTGTTCCAAGCATTTGATTTCCAATCATTCCACCCTGTTATATATATGTTTGAAGAAACAGATAAAGCCATTTTTAAACTGAATAAACCAACACCAGTTTATAATTCTCTTGTGGGCAAAAGAGTGGGACGCCTACACAGGTGCTTCTTAAAACATAGCTTTTTCTATGTGTTTTGGCCTGTAACACATGTAAACTCTGTTGTAGGTCGCTGAAAACTGACCTTTTGAGACAGAGACTCCCTCCAGGGTGTTTTCAGTCTTTACAGCTGAAAAAGACTTTTCAAAAAACTGTTTTCAAAAATACTCTTGAAAGGGTGAACTAGGCTTTTGTATTTTACTCTGGGTTCATTTTTTTAAAATAGAAAAATAATGGAGATATTTGTTTTTACAAATCTTCAAAACAAGAATGTTTTTTTCTAAATTAGAATCTGACAGTATCGCACGTCACTGAGTAAAATGTAAAGATAAAGCCGTATCCACACATATGAGGGTATTTTTTAAAACAAAGTGAACTGTCCAGATGAGCATTTTAACACCATCTATACAGGCACACATGATAATGCATTTCACATGACAAGAAGCAGATTGTATGCAAAAATATACTATGAATGATTTCTACTTTAACTTACTCTTTGCTTGGTTACTTACTTTTACTTTTTGGTTTATATAAAAGGTACCAGGACTGGTAACAGCCTCAACTCATTCTTCCAAAGAACACAACAAAAATGATGAGACAGAGAAACTTAAGTAGCCTGTATCAATAAATGTCTTTTTTTTCTCTCCCTCATCAGAGAACTTCTCTTCAGAGCATTTGTAAAAGTAATTCTCAGAGGTCTAATAAATAAGAAGAGAGAAAGTGACACAGAGAAAAGGAGACAACAGAGAGAAGCAGACGAAAAGATGAACAAGAGAGAAGGAGCAGATGAGAAGCGGCCAGGCCTGGGAAGGGAAGGCGGGGGGTGAGGGTTTGGGTAGAAGAAGAGGAGGCGGAGGAGGCCAAGAGGCATGGAGGTGGTGGTGGTGGTGGAGGAGGGTGAATCCAGGCTGACCCCTGTGTCTGTGTGTGTTGTTGTGTGTCTCAGTGGGTTTCCTCTGCCCTGGCGCCAGCTGGAAATGCCTCCACTAAGCAGAGGCAGTACACACATCATCCTCCATTCACCCCCATTCAGTCCCCTTTGATGAGAGTAACACTATACATGCCCAGCGCGCCTCACAGATCCTATCAAGCTGCTGTTTAAAGGGCGGGAACGAGAGCCGGGGCAGCTGATCATAACTTATCGAGTGTTCGGACACTCTGACGTCCAGGTTCGCTGGCCTGCGGAGCAAATAAAAGTGAGGACAATTGAGAGGGTTTTGAAATTGGAGTGATGTTGTTGTTACAGTGGTGGAGGTTTCATGAGGTGCGCTGCCACCTAGGGGTCATCTCCCATAGTTGCAGAGAGGAATGTGGTCTCCCCTATGCTTATTTTGAACCATTAGCTTGATAAACAGAATTTAATTGGATTATGTTTTCCTAGAAGCCTTTAAAGTCACTAAAACGCTGATGTGAAGACATCCTAATAGCCTCATTTTTTCCACTTAACAAGGGAATTAAACCCTTTTTGACCATACCTTTGATACCTGCTATCGGATTAGTTACAGTTGCTCTTTAAAGTTGATCCTCATGATGGTCTTTTTAAAATGACTCAATAGCCATGAAATTAGTCATTAGTTTGTTATCCTGCCGCGATGTTGCCCTCACGCAACAAAAAGCTTGCCAGTAAACAATTATCCGACCGACACTGCGAGGTAAAGGCCCAAATCTGCAGCCCAGACATGCCGTGAGGAAGAAAAACAACCGGCTTTGCTTAGCTTAGCTTGAGTTTGCTTTGTTCTGGCCATTACGGAGCCGAAATATTGTCATTACTCATAGACCAAATCATTTTACGACATCCTGCAATTAAACTTTAAGCTAATAGGTTAATGAGACAAATGGAGTCTGAACCCTGGAAGTTGGTTTCTATTAGGGATGGCAGGGAGAAGTGCACAGTTGCATGCTCTGCGCACACACACACACACACACACACACACACCCTCAGTGTGTTTTTTTCCCCTTTTCTCTCTCTCGCTGACACACACACATACACACACGCAAACACAAACACAGAGAACAGCCTGGTTTGATTTAGGTTTTGCGGTCCCCTCCCGCTGCAGCCTCAGACAGGCAGAGAGGACCAGTGAACTCCAGTTCAGCCTGAGCTCGGCTGTCTCTGCTAAGCTTCAAGTTGAAACCCTCCAAATTGGGTTTAATCTGTGTTTTGCTTTGCCAATTATCGACCCGCAGAGCTGCATGGCAAATGGGGATGAATGAGCTTTAGATGGGCCTGGTTGAGGGGAAGGTCACGGTGTGATTAATGGTGATCTGTTGAATCCATGACTCGGATGTAGCACGAGATGAGTTATCAGAAAATGAGCATCTGCGGGAACGTTGCACAGCAATGATGCAGCAGAAATGCAGTGTGAAACTTGGAGTATAAAACTTAAAGTGAAACAAAACTGTGTTCATCGTACAGTACATTTGTCTGTCAGCCTACATGGTTTCTAAATGGAAACAGACAAGAGGTTTCAGCACGATGCTATCATTAGTTTTATGAAGATGAATATTCTCACTGTGAGCTTTCTGTTCATTATAATCACTGCTAATTCCACCATGTTCACATCACAGTGGAGCACTCAGAGAAAAAATGAATGATATCTCATTTCTATAACTTTCAAATGTCAATGTCTAATGTACATGTGCTGAAAGATATAAGTAAGATTTCTGCATTAAAATGTCTAAATTGTGTTGTGTACTTGTGTACACATTGTTTACAACAATGTTCAAATCTAGAAAAGACAAATCAGCATTATTCAAAGAACATTCTGTTTCATTTGCTCACCTTTCTTTAACTTCCAGGAGAGAGTCACAGAGTGAGGAGGGAAGTCGGAGAACCTGACTAATGTTAATATAATTTGAAAACATTTCTGTCTCTGAGCATTTCTGCCTGAGTCATTTTGATGGATTTTAATCAGCAATGGTTGCTGATTAACAATGAAGACAATAACTCCAGTGATCCTTCACAACTTACATCTACTGTTTTGTTTTAATTGGGAGACCCCTAGTGGCAGAAATTTCATACTGTGCCTTTTACTTTTTTGGGAGGGTCACACTCTGAGTCTTGTTTTTATGGATTTTACAAATGGTAATCAGTTTATTGACCACAATCAATGACAACTACATAACCTGTGAAAACTATTCCTCTTGAAGTCTGAAAACATATTTATCATCTGTTAAGACTAAAGCTATTAAACAGCCTGTGTTAAACAGAAGTTTAGTTGTGACTGGTTAGGCAAGAGGGTGAGATCTAATGGATGATGCTAGTAAGTTGCATTATGGGAAATGGAGGATCCACTACTTTTGGAACTTGACACATAGCCATATAGAGTCCCTCTGCTTAATATAGGCACACTATTAAACCAGGGGAGCGTCATTATAGATCAACTGAAGAAGACTTTTGTAAATTGTACTACTGTGGATATATGTGAGGTTTACAACATAATAATTTCAATGATTGATTGTTGATCACAATTTGATGCTATCAAATATCTTCCTTGATTTGACCAACAGACCAAACCTGAAGATATTCAGTTCACGATCACATGGATAGAAAAGCAGCAAATCGTCACAACTGAGAAGTTGTTACAATGGACATTTGGCCATTTTTACTGATCAAATTAGTTGCTTATTACTTTTCTGATGATCTACTAATCGACTGATGGTTTCAGCTCTGTAATGCATCATTTTTAGTTAGTTAACAGCTTCAGTTGCTGTCAATAATGCTATTTGTAACCGTATCTGGTGAAGTGTCTCTCTCTCAGCTCGGGATGTTTCCACATGTCTGTCTCTTTCTTAATTTGAAGATGTCCTAACTGACCTGTCTTTCTCTCCCTCTTAGTGTCTCCATCTCGCTCTGCTGGTGCCAGTGTTGACACACAAAGCGTGTTTAGGATTCCATCGTTTAATTAAAAGAACACAATGTTCATATTGATTTTACTTCACTGTAACAAGAGCACTGAATGTTCATCCTCTACGAAATGACTGTTTTAATGTGCCGCATTTCTGTCACTGAGTGTTCAAACTGTGATAAATATATAACCTCTTCTTCTGCAGTGGTTCGATCGCATCCTACTGGAGAACTAGCGCCATCAGCTGTTTAGCTCAATAAACCGACTCCTAATATTGACATGTTAGTTATGATGGATGGAAACAAACATTAATCTGCATTTTCTTTTGCTGATTATCTTAAAAAAATTGATTTGCGTTTGGATAGAAAGTGGATAGAAAGTGGTGATAGATGGCCGAAATGGATAGTTTAGCATTTAGGGGAAAAATGAGTAAGTAGATTTAAGTAAGTGATTTCAGGCACAACATTGTTTCCATTGCGCTTCATCATTATCATCATTTAAAATCCACTCAATTACCAGAATTGCTCATCATAGCAATGGCCTCCTGCAGAAACAACCAACCTTTAATCACAAACAAATTTGTTTTTTTCAAGTGGACTTGAGACTGACTTTACTTTGCCAAAAAGCTCTCACAAAAAAAGAAAGTTGATGTAACTTCCTGCCAAAGAAAGCTATTTACCTGCAGATTCCTCCACATCACTCTCCTGGGACTGAAAATAGACAATGATCAGACAACCATCCCATCCCATGTTGATTAATAACAATACATTTGTCTCCCTCCCATCATTCCTTAAGCATTAAGCTTGAGCTAACCCATGTTGCCCAACCTTTTATGACACAACTGCATTAGGATTCATCAACATACTCAAATTAAACTAGTAAAAGATCTCTTTTCTTTGTGACCATATATTTAAGAACAGTTTTTAACAATATGACAATTTTGCCAGGCCCAGACCAGCAAACAGGGGTGTGGCTACTGGCTACACATTCTGGGACCCCTGACAACATCTACAACCGCTGACAAATTTCTAATCCCTGACATGTTCCAGGGACCCCGTCCAGTGTGTGGGCTTCCAGAAAAAGGACCCGCGACCCAAGAACTATGATGCTCCAAAACCAAACTGCCATTCATTTATCTGACATATTTCTGTGTCACTGGTAATGCTGGAATAGCCACTAAGTGAGATCTCTGCACTGCAGTAAACTGTACTGTTCAGAATGTGAAAAATGAAAAGTGAGGGTTGGCAAGTTATTTTGGAAGCATTTTTGTTGTATTTGTAGAAAATCTCTTAACATCCCGAGATTGATCAATACATCAAATGCTTTGACGTAAAAAAAAAAGCCTGTGGCTATAGCAGGCCTCAAATAGGCCCAATCAATCATTTCATTTGGATTGAGTGAAACGTCTGGACAGTCTACCTGCTTAATTTTTAATTAATTTTTTTTAGTTTTATATACTATTTTAATCCCAAATTGGGAAATTCTTATTTACACTCACACAAAAATAATACATGGGGAGTCAGTGACTTGCTCAAGGGCACCTCAGCAACACCCAGGATGTGAACCTGGCATTCTCCAACTGCCAGTCCACATCGTTCTTTTTTGGTCCGAGTGGGACTTGAACCGACAACCTTCAAGTTCCCAAGCCAAGTCCCTACGGATTGAGCTATTGCTTGTCTTCCTACACACCTGCCTACCCACCTGCACTCATCACACATGACCAGAATCTTCCACAAGGCTGGGTGCAGATATATACCCAATGCTAAGCAAGTTCGTAGTGTACAGGCAATAACCATGTTTGTTGTTTACACTGATTATAATAATGGCATCGGTTTTCTGACATTTAAAGGAGACATGAGGTAGTGGGAGATGGTTGACTCTGCTCACAGTAATCAGCCTCTGAGCCCGTTGTTCAGCAGCTAACCCAGTTGGCGCAAAGCATAAACACACAAATGATCTATCTGATAATGCTGTGTTGTTGTTGTTCCTGGAACATCATAGTTAATACTCTAGGACCATCATTTGTAATTACAAAAAGTGACATGTGGCATTTCAAGCCAGCTGTTGTGGCTTTATACAAGACTCTAGCCCAAAGGTCTGGGTTTGTGTTCAGATTGGAAAATATTGTCTTACTGGTCAATATTAATTCTTTTTACATTAAGTTCAGTTTATTTTCTGTTTCTTTTCCGTTTTCTGTCACAGTTTGGTAAGATTGAGGGAAAACAAATACTCAGAAAACATGGTTTGGGTTAAAATATACACTTTCAAAAAGTTTAACATGTGTTAGAAATGATAACTTCTCCCTTGTGTGTATTTTTCTGGTCTTTTTCCACGAGGAGCAAAACTGTGATATTACAAAAACTATTATTGGTAAGTTGCTGTGTTAATGATGTTCTAGAAACCCACAGTTTTTATTGCTACAAACACGACTGGAATCCTTAAACATATCCAGTGATTTTAACAAAGACAGATATTGAAACGCAGTCTCACACAGTGTCACTGGCTTGGTGGCCTTCTGACTTGTAACTCCACCACCATCCCCTCTATTAAGGTCAGGTTATAAACACGCAAAGTGAGCGTGATATGAGGGTATTGTAGAAATGTCAATATGGTGCGAATGACACGTACAAATGCGAATGTATCAGTGGTTTGCAGAAACATTACCTGCCAACATGTTATCCTGTATTCAGCATCATAAATCCCTACATATTCCACCTGTGAGTACCACTGTCTACAGCCTGTGTTAACAGTAATTTTAACATTAGCAGGTGGGTCCCCTTTATTCCACCCAGTTTCCGAGGTGGTTGCAGAGTGCACAGGCCGTCCTGGACACACCATCACTTCCACTTCTGCTCTACATTGTAATTATCATATGGGACTTCAGTTAACAGGCGGCTAAAGCAGAGAGTTTTGCAGGATTAACATTGATTGCCACTGCTGACAGATCCCTCAGCAGGCGACTCACACCGACACACTGGGCCGACTGTCAGCAAACCCCAGTGAGACTGAGTTAAAGCTGACACAGAGCGGCTCTGCAGCAGCCACAGCACTCACACTGCACAGGACAATCCTGGCCTTCTGTTATTAAGCAACTGCAGTTTCACCACTGGATCTTTTGGCTACATGTAGATGATACAGAATTTAAGCAACTCTCTTTTATGAAGGGGAATGAAAATGTCACTGTCAATTTGAGGTGGTGTTCCAGGTCTCTGAGTCTGGTTACACGGAGTAGCATGGAAGCCAAATGTGAGACAAGAAGCTCTTGTAAAAAAATGTTATTGATAATTATGAGAGTATCTCTTGAGCAACACACAAGGACGCTTATGATATGTATCTCCTCATAACCTCACCATAATAAAAAAGATGTCATGTCATGTGCTCTTTGCCTCACAGTGGCCTACATGTTTTCACCCCCTCACTTCATTTGACAGTGGTCATAAGTGCAGCGAAAACAAAGAAACGCTTTCAAGAAAACACAATAAATTTGGAAACGATGATGAACAACTGTCAACAAATAATGACACTCGCTATTAAAAACCGAAGCGACCCTCTTGCCACAAGCCACTCTTGAGGGGGACAAGGGGAGCCAAGAATAAATTGCCTGTCTGTAGTCATTTGAATGCAACATTTAGCCGTGATTTATGTGAAGGCAGAAAAAGCATTATGAGAAAACATTTTCCAAGTGCAACAGCTTGCAGCAATTTACATTATATGGGGGGAAAACCGCTGAAACAAATATTTGACTGGCCTCCATAATGAAATGGATATATTTATACACACCGAATTGAGTCAAAGGCTCTGTAACGAACGCATGGCTTCACCAAAGGACTTCTCCGCGCTCTTGTAGTAAACATTTTACTGATGCTACAGGGGCTTCGAATGAAAGTTATTAGTGCTGTAATTCTCTGAGTGGGCCAAGAGATACAAAGATAATCCACATGAAGAGAGAGGAGATACGCTGTAGGGAAATCAACAAAAAAGATTCAAAGATTCACTGATTCTATTTCAATTAGTTTAAAGCTGAAATAGATTTGCTTTTGCTCTCCCAATTAGAGTCCTGACTGTGTTTCCCTTTAAACTCCCACATTCTTCTTCTCTGTGAAAAAGTTACTGAGAGAAAAGGTAGGTATGTTTGCAGCATATTTTACTACAGTGACCTCGATGTTAGAACAAATTATGCTCTATAGTTTTACTTTGCAACAACCAGAAGCCAACCTTATAACACAAGAATTAACACATGAAATACGGCCATGTCCTCTTTTTGCTTCCATTTTGTTTTATCAAGTTACACAGTAAGGGGTTTCATAAACTAAAGACATGATGAAAGCCGCACTAATCAATATTTTATATCTGCAATAGAACAAATGACTGTGTGACAATGTGAAGGGGTTGCTCATCGCTCAAGCCACGGGGAATCATCACATGACTCTGCGGTTCCTTGTGGTTTCAGCGTCTTTCAGCTCATTGTTTTGATTTTACAACCCACAACTGAACTGTTTTGATTCACTGTCATCAACAGCAGTATGCACCTGTTTTCATGAAAACATGTTTTACTGTGCACTACCAGAACCAGTCTACAGACAAAATCAGTTACTAGCTGGTGAACATACCGAAGCATTTAGAAGCCAAAGGGTCAGATATTTCTCTCTGGAGTTGGTGGCAAAGGACACAGAGGAAAATGAATATCGGATGTTTTGCATGTTTTCTGCTGGATGTCAAAAAGCAACTGTTTGCCAACACATTGGGCTATACAAAGTAAAAGGTGACAACAGCTTCTCTCTGCTGCCCCTTAATGACCAAAAAATAGAAAATAGAAAAGAAATGGCAATATAGGTTTAAGTTTGTCTACGGTTAAACCAACAAAATAAAAATTATGCACAATTCTTCAGCATCAGGATTATGTTCCTGGTAGTACAGAGAAGGCTTCAAAACAGCATTTACATGTTTTTGTTTTGGGGTTTTATTTAACAGGAAGTTGGTTTGTTGTTGTTGTTGTTTGAGCTCAGATGAAATGAGTACAGATATTGTATAAGCCCATTTTTGAGGCTGTTCTATGAATAGTTTTCTAATAATAATAATAATAATACATGTAACAACTTCTAACCAACTCATATCAATTTTAGGCTTAAATTAAAGAGAGACGATACTTAGACCCTTTTCAAAGCTGCCACTGTAGCTGTTGGCTAAAGGTTTTAGCACTCAGTCTGAAGTGGAACTTCTTGTTAGCCCCGCCCACTTTCAGTTTAAGTGATTTAGTTGGTTGAACAAATACAGATATAGATAATGGTGGATGGTGGATGTTGAGACCACATGATGGCCTCAGTGTTTACAATCACGACTACTGCAACATTTGTTAGTTAAAAAGTTCAGCACAGAGTGTGTTTCAGTTAAACCTCCAGTATGAGTCATCGTCACACATGGTTCTTTGTTTTTAAATGATAGACCACTGCATACAGATGGTTGAAATGTGTGCACAGCTATCTTGTCCCTATTTGGGACATAATGCAGTATGAATGAAGCCAAACACACACACACACACTCTTAAACATACACATGTGTAGCTTCAGCACTCTTCATGCACAGGCGAGAGGATACGAACGCAATACTCTAATTAATATGTCACAGAGAAAATATTTTAATGGCTTACAAATGGGGGTGACTGCACATTGCCCTGTGCCATTTATTTACAGTGAGACTGAGACTTACTGGCATGAGGCAGCACATACAGCAAATTCTTAGACATCTAAATTAGAGGGGGCCTGGAGTGTCGTGGCTTCAGATACATGTGTGTAACCCCTGTGGTCTCCAAGCCCCCTCCTTCAAATTTGCGTCTTCCCTAATCAGCGCCAAATGGAGCTCTTTCCCAGCTTGGGCGATTCAGGCGACGTGAGAGGGAGAGGAAGGAAGTCATTGTATTCAATGAGAGCCTTCCATTTTTATTTTTTACAACCGCGTCACATTCAGCCCCCCCCCCCCCCCCCCCCCCACACACCACCCC
>OMLP01019254.1:0-11218 GCA_900302685.1 Spondyliosoma cantharus
GACTGTCAATAAATCGTCCAAAAGCGCATATTGTCGTCCTTATATCTTCGTAATGAAAGCCTGTACTCACAATAACTGAGTCAATGTGGACAAGTTAATCTTTCTGGCAAAAAAATCTGAAGGTTGAGTAAAACTGAACAGGGCTACATGCTGGAACTGTTAGTAATTAGTAAGGAATTTATATTTATAATATTTCATATAGTTTTTGTTTGAGAATATTTTATTCATTGAAAAGCTTATTTTATATACATTTTGTTTATTTGAGAATCATTTATTAACTTATTACCAGGCAGCACTTTACAACAGTATTCTATTTTTTTAAATTTTATTTTCGTATTTTGTATGTTACAATAAATTGCTGGTTTACAAAAGTTCTGAATGCACAACAAGCAAATTTATGTTTTGCATTTTGTTCCCATACTGTAGCGAAAAGGAACCGAACCGTGACCTCAAAACCGAGGCACGTACCGAACCGTGATTTTTGTGTATCGTTACACCCCTAGTAATTTTACACCTGTTCACTAATATTTATCACATATCTGTAGTAAACCAAACCAAGCTCAAACTTTTTACTTGAAAATGTTTGATGTTTAACTTTGATACTTCTCATTAAATGCTACCATTACTGGGCAGTGTGGCAGTTATCAGCCTTTGTAAGCTATTCTGTCTGCTTTTAAGTCTGATTCTTGTGAGCCTCTATTGAGAGCAGGGATTGGGTCAAAAAAAGCAGTCAGTCTTTAGTTAAGCTGTAACGGGTTTAGACTGACCTGCTGCTCTCTGGTGGGATAGTTCTCTGGTGTGGCTTTGAAGAAAGGCCACTGATTGTAGGTGTAGTCGTACATCCACTCACAGAAATGGTTCCCGAAGTCAAACCCCCTACACAGAGGAAACAAATGGTGTTATTCATATCAAGCCACAAGAGCGGAATCTAAAAAAAAAAATAATGATTTGATAAAAACTAAGCCAATCCTTTTACACCAAATCTAGGAGGGTTTACACTTTACCTGTAATTGTAACTGCTGTACTCAAAGTCAATCAGCATGAGTCTGTCCGCTGAGGTTTGGTCCCGGTCGTCCAGCATCAGAATGTTACCTGCAGCGAAACAACATGAAGGGTGCAAACGACCTTCACCCACACTGACAAGTCACACTCTGTAATTACTTCAGCTAGTGTCAGGTTCAGACCAGAGGATGGTTCAGCCAAATGAAAAAATATTTGGTGCTTGGTCCATGTGTGTGTGTGTGTGTGTGTGTGTGTGTGTGTGTGTGTGAGCGCATGTGTAAATAAAGGAGGTGTGTATTAAGGTTGGCAAGTACTCGGCTGAGTATCCAGTACAGGTACTGTAATTTTTATGAGTATCATCTGAGTCAAATCTGTGGCCATACTTGTGAATCTGAAGCTCAATTCCGAGGCTGTTCTGTAAATGGTTTTCTAATGAATAATAAATCAAACAACTTTCGATCAAACCCATATCAATTTCAGGCTTAAATCAACTACTTCTCTCCAGCCCCACCCATTTCTGGTTCAAGCACCACCCACTTCCGATCGTACGATGTTGTCAGATTCAGATAACATCTGTATATCCGTAGGCTTCAAAGTCCTGTGGAAAGTGTCTCAGAAGAACGGTGTCTGTGGTATCAGCATAATAATGGACATGATTTGGGTCAAATACATCTAAATTACATACTGTGTGTGCGCGCAAGGTCATCTTAGGTGACTGCCTGATTGGGGGGGACAGTCACATTCACTAGAAACCTATATCTGCCTGCCACATCCACTTCAACGGCTCATTTTCACTCTTAGAATGAGTCACTGGAATGTGAGCTGTCCCTATTAATAACTACACCCCGGCCTTCCTTAGACTTATGCAATATACTGCCCTCCTTGGCAATGTGCCAGCAAAGTCAGACAGTTGATCAATCATCCAAAATTAGAGGTGTGAGGATAAGGGAGCAACGAGAGAGCAGGATATGATTTTTGTTGTTTCTTTTTTACCTTCCTGGACGTCATTGTGGCAGAACACCACTGGTGATGGAGTCGCAGCCAGCAACTCACTGTTATAGAGACGGGGGCCAGATGAACAGAGTAGGGTTTGAGAGAAACATGGAGAGGAGAGAAAGAGGTATTTTAGTATGATTATTTATATTTATGCAGGCAATCATGGGCACACTAAGGAATTCAGACCATCCGTCTGTGAACTCAGACTACCCAATATGCTCTTTGTGCATTTGACTGAGAACGCTCCTAAACTGCTCACTGAACAAGTGGCAAACGTGGTGTTCAACTGTCTAAAAGCCTGGGAGCCTATAACTGAAATCTTGAATATACTGGGCGAGGTGAATTCCTGAAAGCACTCGATGTGACTCTAATTGACCTAATGTCCTCGAGCAAGCTAAAACAAATGGTACCTCATGTTCTATCTGTGTAAGCAAAGGGAAATGATCTGAGCTCAGATAAGTATGCTTCAGTGTCCGTCTGGTACAAAATCTACAAGATAACAACTGGACTCAGATAAACACAGACAATCAACACTGGGCCGATTCTCTATTGGCTGCTGAGGTCAGTCGTGACTATTCAGCAGTGAAGTCGTGGGGGTACTGGGACAAAGGTCGGCCATTAGACTGTAAACAAAAGTGCAGTCGTCACTGAGATTAAATCATTGTGGGGGAAAACAACTCTAACTATAACCCTTCCAGGCTTACTCATGTTGCATATATCATACAATCTGATCATATCAATATATATATCACCTAATTTTACAGCTACTGTTTGCATGAGCTTTAATACATGCATACTAGAAGCGGTCTTGTCTCGTCGGGTGGTGAGGACATAGTGTTCATGTCTTGATACTTGTACTTTTCGTGGCCTGTTGGGAGTTCTTGTTGCAAACCCAATTCTTTCTTTAAACTAACTTAACAACAAAACCAGATGGGGAATATATTTATAGAAAATTGAAATTACATTACACGCTAAACACGCTAAATTACAGGACACCCGTGGGCAGGGTTAGTTTGCAGCATCGTTAGCGAACAAGAGGGTCTGCGCACACACACGTAATCATTTAATTAGATTAGATAAGATTAAACTTTATTGTCATTGCACAGAGTACAAGCACTGAGACAGAAAAAAAACAGTCTTGCATCTGACCAGAAGTGAAAAAGCGTACTATAAAGTGTAGAGTAATGTTTACATAAGTAGTAAACAATAACAAACATTAAGGGGATGATATGAATATGCTCAGATACTGTATGTACCGTGTGAACCGTATCAACAGTAGGAAGATCTTGACATGAACGTGCTAATTGCTCTCCTGCGTTTCTCTCATCATCTGGAACATGATGACGAATCAAACACCCTCAAGGATTTGGGTAGAGAACCTAAAGTGGGAGTTGCTGGCAGCCACTTTCCCTTTACAGTTGGTAATATGAGATGGCTCTGACTTAACAACATCTGGGGTACACTTGACTTAAGCAATAGCGATTGCATAACTATCCAGCCACTTCCCTTCTGTTTGACACTAGAAGGCTGTTTTCAAGTTATTATTATCAAGTATTGAAAATCTGATTTTAAGAGGCGGGCCTATGAGCATGATTTGCATCACAGATAGTTTGAAAGCCAATCCTGGTCCAATATTCAGCGTACACACGTGTGATGTGGAAACTTGAAGCCTACAGTGCACTGAGACAGAGAACAGACTTCAGAGTGAAGTAGGACACGTCTTGTGTCCTGCTGTTAAACTAGATTTGCAAATTCATATATCTGTGAATCTTAATGAGGGCGAAGGAGTAGGTGCAATTTTTATCAATTGATTTTATTTTGGTTATTATGAGGATCTTACACAGAAGTTGAGGCCATTTGAGGCCTGTAGTGCCCCAACTCACCGGAGACTGTCCAGCTCAGCAGGCAGGTCAAACTTCATCAGCTTCTTGTACTTCTTCACATGTGCTTCACGTGTAAAATTAAGCTTCACCACTTGATCCATGTATCTAAAAAGGGACATTACATTCACTTGTAAATAACACTGGACATTTCTAATAGAACACAGAGGGTGATATGAAGGCGTCCTTACTTGTCAATGGTCCCAAACAACCACTTGGGCTCTTTGTTAAATGGCATAACCATTTCATGGAAACGTGCCAACTTGGTGGCAATCTCAGCTGAGATGGCCGGATCTGAAAGTTGTTCTGTGCGCATGCGGGTATTCTAGGAAAATAAAGACACGTAGAAATTATTTAATTTATCAACGGTTTCTCTACAAGTAAGTTCCCTTGAACATTTTAAATCACCAAACAAACAATGGTGTTACCTGCATGCTGAATGCTTTACACAATAACATACAGAAGACATGCATGGTTTATGTGTGTGTGTGCGAATAATACCACAAGGAACTGTTCCAAGCGTCCCTCGGGGAAGATGCCATAGAGTTTTGGCCCGAGAGTTCGCTCTGCCAGGATGGCAAACATGACGCTCTCCAACACCAGCGAGTCCACTCCCTGCATCACAGAAAGCCAGTCAGACCAAACATTTGTGGTTTTTGGCTCTGCTTACACTTCGACGTAAAGGATAAAGACCCCCTCATCATGAGCAAAAAAATGTGCAACCACACCCATGCATGAACAAGCAACCTCACGAGGACAGCGACTTGACAGACCGACCTGTAAGATGGCACCATATATTCGGAGGAGCACCTGGCGAGGCTCATCTCCCGCAGAGCGCACGTGGTCAGGCAAAGTACACAGGTACAGCAGATTACTCAGTCCACCACTGCCAAAACAAAAAACACCAGCGCTATCACACCTGAAACAAGTCAACGTCACACGAACAGAACGAAGCCATAAATATTAGTCGGACGAGCAGCAGATTTTCGCTCTGAATGCTTTTTTTTGATGTGTTAAAGGTCGACACCTGCGACAGCATACGGGAAAACACAGGTGGTTTACTGTCAACACACATTATTCACACGCGCACACACACACACACACACACACACATACAAACACACACACGACTGTTTTGCCATTCAACCTGTTCAGCTGAGGCTCCCGTACAGAACTGAATGGTAGTCGTATACTGTTAAAGCGATTGGGAATGAAGTTCACAACTGATACGAGTGAAAATGTCAATAACAGCAATACAACAATACCATAATGGTTCCCAGCCTGGGGATGAAGACTCCTCCAGGGGAAACATTTGCAGCTTTTCCCCCTTACATTCATTTTATAGTAACTATAATTATAATACAAATAACCAGTTAACTAACAGTAAATTCAACTTTGAATCATAGCTGTTTCACTATTAACATCATTTTGAAATGCTTTATAAACCAGCTACTGGTTGCTGTCGATGTTTACTCAGTAAATGGTTAATAAGTGCTGTTCAGTTCACCTAAAGGTATTATTTAGATGGCCATTATAATGTTACAACTGCTAAATATATGTGATATGATAACAGTTAATTACCTATTGATACCATTTATGAATGAATGTTCTTATACAGTGAGAAGCAGACATTTTAAGTGATGCATAAGAGATTAAAAGAGGGATTTACAGTGACCTGAGTAAATGGTGACGGTTGTAATATTAGAGATCGTGGACAAACAGTTAGTCCCTGCACACTGATGAGTAAAACCAACGGACTCCCTTCTAAGTGTTTGTGTCCTCTGAACAGCGGACGTCGCTTTTACCTGACGATGCTGATTTGAAAGTCATCCTCTCGGAGAGTCTTCCACGAGCCGGACAGAAACTCTCGGCACCACGAATGCGCCCTGCCCCTCGTGTCCCGGTCGACCTCCTCGGTTCTCCCATCCCGGAAAGACTCTGCCTCGGAGTCGTCATCACAGTTGGCCCCAAACAACGGACTCGGGGTCCTCAACTTCCTCTCGTTAACGATGAGCGTGCTTTCCACCCGTTTCTTCTCGAGCGGAGGACCCAGGTCTTCTGTTATGACAGCGGGGATGGTTCTGAAAAGCTCCGGCTCCGGGTTACCTGGTCGGCCCCCGGACTGGTCACCGCAACCGCTGGTGGTTACATTTCCACTCGACTGCATCGTGAGTCTCCGGGCGAAGAGAGAAGAAAGACCGGTGTGCAATGTCGGTCTGAGACGGCGGGCGGGTGGCGCTGACAAACGCAGTTCACCGGTGAAGCTACTTAACCGGAAGAGGTTTACATAGCTGGCTAGCCGGAGTCGCATGAGGGGCGGTTGATTCAGGTATCAAATGTACAGATGACAAATTCACCTCCTCCTCCTCCTCCTCGGAGGCGCAGCGAGCTATGGCTGAGACAAACTGGCGTATTCGACGTCCAATCACAGTTCACTTCCGCATTCGCACACCCACCTCATTGGTCGTTGCTAAGCGGTAACTTGACACCGGTTTCTCGCACTCGAGGTTGCTGGGAAGTGAAGTGTTTTCAGCCATGACAGTAACGGTAGACTACGCCTTCGTTACGTCATAGAAAATCAACCAATGGCATAGGGAATAGGATGGTTTGCGATTGTCCACTGAGAGATAGAGTCGATTTATGATAAAGGTTTGTTTATTCTCTGAATGAGCCTGATTCAACCCAAGAAGACCTGGATACTCTGCATGTTCTGATGTGGCTTTTATTAAAATCATGGTTTGGGGACCACATGTAGCTTGAGGCCTCCAGGTGAGAGCAGTTCAGTAGGAGAGTGACATTCTCTTCTCAAATTATTTTAATTATCCTTGAGGCCCAAGTGGATGAAACATGACAGTATTTAACAAGCAAAGATTAGAGAAAAGTTTGTTTTTTAAAAATGTTTATTATTCACTGTTGGTGTCGCGACTCACTGGTTGGGATTGACCTGTCATTTGTCAGATTCATTCTATATCAGTCAAATGTAGTATCTAATGAGTATTTGACTGTAATAAATACAAATACAAATTACCGATTAGGCCTTTTGAAACTTTCTGGTCATTGTGATCAGTTGTTAAGCAAATGTCAAGGTTGAGTTTTACACTCTTTGTATGTGTAAGTTAGCCTTATGATGAGCACATTCAAGAAAAAATATATGCTCCTTTAAAAGCACACATAATTTCATTACATATAACATATAAGACATAAATACATAGCCCAAATAATGGTATTCAAACAAACACAAATTGTTCAAATGTTTTATTAGTTTAATACAGTAGCCTAAATGTAAGGTTAGTTGTTCGTTTAGGGGTTTAAATCTATTCAGAAATGTATAACAACAACACACAACAGTAAGTAATCTTAGTTTCTGTATATGCATGACTTTATGTTGAGGCACGGTCACATGTGTTAGTTTACTTCTGTGTAGGAGTAATGTCGCTAAATGAATTTATGAGGTCATACAACACATTCAGCAACTTGTAGATTTATTTGAAACTCAGTCACTTTTTAGTAAACATCTGGAACAGAGATGTCATAATAAGAGGGCTCCATCTGGATGTTGTTACAAACCAAACCTGGTTCATTCCTGAGTGATGACGATCATCTGACTGCTTACCAAAGTGGTCTCAGACCTGAGGTCTTTCTTACTGGAAGCGGCAATGTCCCTCCCTGTGTGAAATACAAATCGATGGTCAAGTGGCTGTCAGACTTAACGTTGAGCAAGACACAAGACAATGTCAGACATCATTTACTGTTCTGGTGAGGATGTCTTCAGCTTCTCTGATTTTCATACCACAAACCATGCCGATCCTGTACGATACTTGAAAATCATGGTCTATTTACCTTCATGTATTCATCTTAGTCAGAAACAAGGGAAACAGAGTTGAAACAAACACCATCTTGGTGGTTTAGAATACTGTACTACTTACTCTTTCTGAAGCACCTCGGTTGACAGTCATTTCCATGAGAGGTTTGGCACACAGTTACGTCACAGTGGATATACACCTGGTGAAAACAACAACAACAACAACAAAAACAAGTTTGTAGATATGGTGGCTTTAAAAATAGTGAAAATACCAAATAAAGAGACAGTTAGATCCTATTCAGCCCAGTCGCAAGAATAAAATGTTGGCTTTGTACGCTCTGCAAATCAACAATACGTTGAATTTGTGTGTTTCATACATAACATTTCTACACAGACAAAGTTCCTGATTACACTGACAAAACCGGGTATTTTAAGCAAATATTGGGACATTTTTCAGCCATGTTTTTGGCATCAAAAGTGGGGATTTTAAAGCCAAAACGGGATATTTTCCTCACCCAAGTTATCAAAATGATAAATCGTGCTTTGCAGAAATTCTGGCGATTGCGTTAGACTGTACCTTTTCCCTATGAAGAGGATTCTTAACCTCTGGCTCTGAAGGCTTGCCTCCCTTGCCTCCCTTGCCACCAGGATTGGCAAGTGGAGCAGTTACAAACGTGAACATCTTGAAAATAAAACGGCTGTGGTGGGTTGGGTACAGGAGTCCTGATGAGGCCCCCACAGGGACCAAGTGGGTCAGGTAATGGTCATCCTTGTAGGGACAGCTAAGACAAGAGGAGAGAAGGTGGAAAAAAACGACTGAGTAAAGCATCAAAAAATGTATCACACATGGCCATCTCCAAGTCAGACCAACAGTTACTCTTACCCATCAATCAACAAGTCCCACTGAGGAACACTGTGAGGGTAGGGGTCAGAAGTAGCCCAGCATCTTCCAAGAGACAAGGCAATGTTGGGATCAGTCCTCTCCAGCATTCGGACCTCAACATACACAGGATCCCTGAGCACTTTTGTGACGGGGTAGTCGGTATCAATGTAGAAGGAGTTGTAGGCGACCTCATCTGCTCAAACAGAAGGATTGGTTGATGACACAGTCACTGGAATATGAGACTTACTTCACAGAGAGTTTCCTTCACACTAACCTTCCACACAACCCTTGGTATTACACTGTCCATTGGCCAGCCTGAGCTCCACACGCAGGGGTCCAAGAGCTGCAACTGGGCGTGGTGAAGGAAGCGGGCCAACCTCAACGATCAGAGCCTCAATTGAGGCGCCAATATATCTGCACTGGACGAACAGCCTGAGACAGGAAAAAGGGCCAGAAAACCATTTGTGAGTGGCTTATAAGGTCAGTTCATATTCTTGATATCAAAGAATTGTCTGAATACTTTGAACAAAGACAAAACACATACTCATAGCTGCTGTCCCTGGTAATGGCTCCCAAGGGTCCAAGAGAAACTTCATATGAGGAGGCCATCCTGTTTTCATAGATTATAACACCAGGTTCCTCCTACAGTAAGTTGGCAGCATTACAGTTGTCATACAATCTGACAAAAATGAATAAGAATCAAGTGGAGCAGTCAAATGAGTCGCAACCCTTACCAACATAACAGTGCCGCAGGCAGTGAGAGGGAACTGGTAGATGGCAAAAGCTGAAGTGGTGCCAACAGGATCGCAGAGTGGATTTTGTTCGAGGAAAGAAATGCTCTCCAGGTCAAGGTTGGGTAGGGTGGCATCCCTGGCGACCACCACAATCATTTGGGCGTCCTTGGTGCACTGAAGAGTCACTGAGAACAAATTATAAAGCAAAGACTGGAGCTCATGCTGTAGTCTTTGAACACATCCAAGTTAAGTGTCAGCCAGGATGAACATGTAGTTCTGAGAGGCACAGAGACATTCTTACCAGATTTGCCATAATAGCACAGGCGACCGTCATAGCAGCAGTTTATAGCATCACAGACTGCAGCTCCGATGGTAGGAGGCCCACACGGTATTTTGTGGAAATCTGGTACTTCACAAGTGTGAAATACTTCTGTAGACACTTTGGATGTTTGAGCCACCTGTTGCTTGGAAAGTTGCTGAGCCGCCTGTTGATTGGAAAGTTGCTGAGCCGCCTGTTGCTTGGAAAGTTGCTGAGCCGCCTGTTGCTTGGAAAGTTGCTGATCCACCTGTGGCCTGAAAAGCTGAGGAGGCAGCTGTGGCTTGGAAAGTTGCTGATCCACCTGTGGCCTGAAAAGCTGAGGAGGCACCTGTGGCTTGGAAAGTTGCTGATCCACCTGTGGCCTGAAAAGCTGAGGAGTCTTAGTATGATATTGATAATGAGCATCAGCCAGGCAGCCCAACAGAGCAACCGCCAGAAGACAACCACTAATGAACTTCATTGCCATAGTATCACAGCAAAGCGTGTTCCACGAAGAACACCAGATACTGTGAAGAATGTGACTTTTATAAGGTATTGGCTAAGTGGACTTGTCAAAAACTCACATCCCATTTGCTGCCAACAACTGCCAATCAAATTCTCCAGTTGCTGGTTGGTCTGAGATTAGAGTTCATGCCAAAAGAACTCCAATTACAGCAATTATTCAGAGACATTACATGAGGAGATAAAGCTTACTTTATAGTTAGCATACTATTTTGTGTACATTGATATAATTGACTAGTGTCATGTCCATGCTTGCCACATGGAGCCAGCTGATTATTAGACAAGCTGAATTACTGGAATTCCAGCTTGTTTGACCCCAAAAACCTTCATATGGTCTGTGTGACCTGCAGCAAGGCTTGAGAAAACAAATACCTCTTCTTATCGTTAATTGTATTTACCATTGGTAAATATTAAGGACATGATAAGGACTAATCTCATTTTTGCATAAAATAAAAAATGATAAAATGTAACAACCTCCAAATTGTTCAGCCTGTGGCTATTTGACAAATGAATACATTAGACTGAAATATCTTCAGTTAATTTTTTACTTTTAAGTATCTCTTTTGTCATAAATGTAACTTAACCTTGATACATCGTAAATATTGTTCTGACTAGTCTTAATTTGAATTGAAGATATATTGAAAGCTAAGAAGTTATGACTAAAATAATATATTCGTAATTTTACAAAGAAATCTACTAAGGCGATATGAATATTTTGAGTGTTACTGAATCGATTCATCTATTGCTAAATATATTCTTTGTATCTAAAAAAGCATTGTGACAAGTCATAACCACAGAGTGTAATTTTTCAAGACATTTCCCAAATTATTTTTACAGGTTAAAATCATTTTTAAGATCCATAATTAAATCACAGAAATCATCACCTATATTAGATTTGGAGATCTCTGCAATATATAATTTTAGGTTACCTGCTGAAAAAAGAATCCAAGACCTTTGCTGGGAATCACGGAAAGGATTGACTTACGACTTTCATATATGTATCGTATGATACAATATATACACTATTGTTGTATATATATGTATATATATATATATATATATATATATATATATACATATATATATATATATATCAGTCAA
>OMLP01019257.1:7075-18014 GCA_900302685.1 Spondyliosoma cantharus
TAATACAGTAAAAATTCCACACAGGCATAAAAAACATCTGGCCTATGAACTGATGTACAAGCACTAGATTTAAGTAATATATTTCATGTCCCACATCTTTTCATTGATTGATTTTTTTAAATGAAAGCGGTTGATAAATATTGTCATGATGTGTTGAGAGGGTGGCCAATACATCTGACGTTATCATGTGTGAATGATGCAAAGTGCTGCCGCTTTACAGCAGATTATCACTTATGAAAAGATGTAGTATGATCAGTCTCCCCCAAGATAACACAGACCTCTGTGTCAGAATTCATCTTTGAAATACTACAGTATTTGGATGCCCTACTTACATTTATGAAAATAAAGTTTAAATAATATCCATACACTAATCAAGAAAAGGCACTTAGAAAATCACGGCACTAAAATGCGACCTGAAAGGACAGAGGCCGTTCTTTCAGCGCAGATGTTTATCTTGGACAAGAAACACTCTAACAAGCGCAAGTGGCAATTACTCCCTTCTGTTGGCAGATCTGTCATTACGTGGAAATACCAACTGGCAGCAAAACATTCTGAATGTGTTTATCATGTTTACATGAACACCCTATTAAGGACTTTATTGATGTAAAAAGATTTATTTGACAAAAGACAGCCATACATAAATATGTGCCAACTTAAATATACCATGCACTAAAACACACATATTAAAATAACTTTAAATTTGTATTTAAACAATCAAATGTTGGAAGATGTAATATCTGAGACTGGTTGAAAAGGGTACAAATAGACGGAGAGAGAAAGACTTACTTGGGGAAAGCGTCGAAGCAGTATGTTTTCTTTGTGTCTGGAAAGGCCACTCTCATGCCAGATGTTAGAGGTGAGTGAAGAACCACGGCGGCACACTCATACCGTGACGCCAGGTCTACGGTGGGTACTGTGCCAATGCTCTGTCCGTACAGGATTATATTCTCTGGGCTAATGCCATACCTGGTAAAGATTAAAGGTACAAGAGACACTTTAGCGCAGGCTAATGGAAGTTAAAAAAATAAAATACTTTATTGTTTTTAATCATCGAAAGTTTAAGCTGTAATAAAAGAAAAAAAAAAGGATAAACAAACGCATGCAGATTAAAAGGTAGGGTATTAAGAACATCCATTTGAAAACAAAAATATTTTTAATGAATATCCTTAAATTACGAAGTAAAGAGTGACAGCTATACCCAAAAGTAATTTCACCTCAACCAACCCTTAGACAATGCTCGGTGGTGTCAAGTCATCCCAGGGCAACAGCCGCATTAAGGCAGCTCCGCTTTCACTAATGAGACACTTTATCACACCACAACGTCCTTGAGAGACATCTCCCCCCCAGTCTTCCCTCTCTTCATCCATTCATCTCACTCTTTTTTATTCCCATGGCACCTGTCTACACTCTGCTCTGCTATCTCCATTCCATCTCTGTCCTCATCACAACCTCTGGCACTTTTTTCTTTACTTGACCCTCTTCTACCCATCTTAATTTATCACCCTGTTGCAGCTTTTTCTGGTTCTATGCTCGGCAGTAGTAGGTATGTGAATTCATCCAGATTCTTGCTCCTAATCTAAACTAACTTGGTCTCAGCAGTCTAAGAAGACACTGAAATAAATTATCCCTTGAAGGACACATATGGGCCAATTATGTCAAAACGCACCGTGTGCGCAGGGCGTGCCAGGCAGCATCTATGTCTGCGTAGAGGTTCTTCTCAGTGGGCTTGCCAGTGCTGACGCCGTAGCCTGAGTAGTCGTAGGAGAAGATGTTGCAGTTGATGCGAGTGCCAAGTCCGATATAGAAACTGCTCATCTGGCCAAGATCGACAGCGTTACCGTGAGAGAAAAGCACTGTAAATCTGAAAGGATGCATGTCAAAAGACAAGTTAATAGATGGTGCAATATTTTACAAGGCACAAATTCAAAGGTTTCTATACCTGAAAAGTAGTAATTCATACCTTGCATGTCGTCATTGCTGCATTAATTCTACTTAAAATTATTTATCTGGTGATTTATTTGGCTTTTAAATGTCTGTAAAGCACTTTGTAACTTGTTTTTGAAAAGTGATGTATGAATAAACTAAGTTGTTAGATATGAAATGTCCTTATTTATTATAAATGTCATCAATGTAGCTCAATTTACAAGATGTACATATTAGTGGTCCTTTTTTACAGGATCTAGGATGACTAGTACCAAGGAAGGAGTACCAAGGCTATAAAAACACAGCTCTACAATCAGATTTTGAAACCCTTTCTGCACACATACAGTATGAACATGATTACAAATGTTTTGGTATGTGTTCATCGACTGTTACTTTTCCAGCACTGTGTGTAGTTTGTTAGTAATAAGTAAAAAAGAGAAAATTAACCTGCAGTTTAAAATTCTGGTATTGTGACAACCTTACTGTGTGTCAAGACACTATAAACTCTACTTGGTTCATTTGAAGCAGAAACAGTCACATGAGGGTTTAACAGTGATACAAAAACAAACAGTACAGTTTAACACACATGCCCACGAGTCCAACCTGGTAACTCTACACTGAATCAAAACATAAGCAACCTGCTGTTAAGACAAACATTGGACTCCATGCCAATACATCCCTGTGTAAAAGTGCTGCGTGTTGGGAGGATTGGTTTACCATGATTGACTCCCGCCAGATGACTCTTACCTCTAGACATTTTGCACAACCTGAGAAGCAGGGTATCCACTATAAAAGCGTGGTATTCTAGCCCTTGCCTTTTATTCATGAATGCATGTTGTGTTCTCTGGAGAAATCGGATACTTGCTCTACACACTGACTGTTTTGAGATCCTCCCTCAGCAGTTTTGTTTATGAACCCGTACGGCCCATGGCTTTGCTCTCGGCCTCTCCGCTCCGAATGCAGCATAACAATGACAGTGCCATATCACGTCTAGTTTGGTTTCATTCTGGTGTAATAGTAGACATTAATGCAAAACACACAGACTGTAACACAAGCCTGTCCATGTCTTTTTAATTGATGCAGTGAATTAATCAGCGGGAGCACAGTGCAGCAAGATGAGCATAAAACCAGACATAAAACTGAACTTTTACATCACAGCACATTAAATAAAACTTCCGCTGATGTTAAATGATGCAATTGTTAAACTATCCACCAATCACTGCCAGTAAAGTCAATGACACAGACCTACAGGAGAGACAGCCAGGTACCTGGAAATATTTTGTCTCTAGCTCTCTGTGAACTGATACCTTATCAGTGCGTGGAAGACATTTTTTACATGAAGATCACTATCAAGAACCAGAATTAATGAGAACAGGTGACACTAAACATTCAAGTTGCTACTAACTGGAGGGACAAAACAGAAAAATGTGAATGAAAGGAAAAAGAAACTGTTTGTAAATGGGAGGGATCCATGGAAAAGCAGGAAGAGAAAATCCTGAGTTGGCTGAGTCAACAGGGAGACAAGTGAAGGAAGTAGACCTGGATGTAAGTAGAAGAAGACTGACAAGAAAGGAAAGAGTGGAAACGCTTCTGAGGAAGTGTGACACGCTCATAAAATGAATAAAAAAGGTCAAACAAGCTGTAGTCTATAAAATATATGTAATAAGTCAATGACTGGTTGGTTCCACACTGACTCAGGAGGTAAGTAAATCTTTAAAACCACCCACCTTGCGTTAGGAACACAGCGAATGTACATGCAGCCGACTCTGTTCCCTCTACTGGATCGAGTGAGGAACACCTCTGTCGTGTCCAGCTCTCTCTGCGTGTACTGAAACTCTGCTCGCTCCGTTAGGTGAAGCTTCCATCTCCCCTCCACAGACCCGCTGACCGACGCACCGCTCCGGGTCCGCAGGCTGGATGTCCCCGTTGCTGCCTGTGCAGCAGGGCCTGCATCTGGGTCTGGAAGAAAGGCGTACGTGGGCTCGGGGGGCAGGAAGGCGAGCTTGGCTGCGATGCGGCTGGGGCAGGGTGGGCAGCAGAACAGGCAGCAGAGCTCGCTGAGAGAGAGGCCATTCATCCTTCACTGTGCAGGAGGATGACAAGAGGATCACTGTGCCATTGAATCACACATCAGCCCATTGTTGACACAATGAGATACTTATCACAATGTAATGTACAAGGCATGCAGTCGAAGTGTGGCAGCGATGATGATGGAAAAGTTTCTACAACAGCTAGTTTGCCGCTTGTAACGATTATACACAGTTAGATATATAGAATTTCATGAACAGCATTTAATTTTTGTTACAGCTGCATCGTATATTCTTTATCAAAAAGGTTTACTATGCAGAATATTCCCTAAAAACATTGAATAGACTCACACTTATGTCCCACCATAAGTGTGTGGGGGTGTCTGTATCTGCAGAGAACCTGCTTTTAAATGTATTTTCCCATTTCCTTATTATTTCGCTGTGTTCGGGAAGTTTCTGTGTGCAAGTGATTCTGGAGAAAGATATTTGATCATTGAGACTCATTCCCAGGTTGTCAAATATCCATGCTTTTGGCTTGATGATTTGACTCAAATATCAACTACCTTTCTTCAGAATACTTGCTGCACCTTTAAATCAGACACATCCTGCACTATTAACACGTTAATAATTCTGTTATAAATAAACACACATACACTATGTGTGCGTGTGTGTGTGTGTGATACTAGTGAAACATGTGTCACAATTTCCTAGAGTCGTCTTCAAATTGCTGATAGGATGTTGTTACCAGAACATAAAACAAAGAGGAGCAGCAAACATCTACAAGTGAGGGGCTGGAACTAAATAATATTGAGCATTTTAGGTTTGAAAAATGACTCAAATTAGCAATAAAATATCAAAACAGTTGCTGATTAATATACAAGTCTATCAACTGATCAATCAATAGCTTCAGCTCCGACAATGAACACTTTTTAGATGTTGATTGAACTACATAAGCTTCCCTCGAGGTCCTGGTAAACCCTAATTGATTATAATTTTATTACTTGAACATCTTTAGAGCTAGTTATTATCAGACAAGCCAGTTATTTAAAGATAATTATTGCATGGGGCCTCACACAAACCACAAACATGCAATGCAAGACAAGAACAGTAGACCTACCTGTTGATCTGAAGAGCCTTGTCTCTACGTTGAAGTGAAAAAGAAGCTTTGCTGAGACTAAAATAAAACAGAAGACTTCCTCCACTTGAGCCCAGATCAAATACAGGATACTGTTTGTGAAGTGCCTTGTCAGCAGAAGAAGGAAAAAGTAGTGGAGCCTATCGGCTGACAGGGAAGTGTTATTTACGGTGTATCTGCTGGGGTTTCCGTGTGCTAACTGAAGTCCAAATCACATCCATTTTGTCCACTTGTTGATAGTTCAAACTTGACTTCAGGTACAAACTGCTGTTTCCTTCAATTTTCCCTGAATATTTTCCGAAAACTACAACTTTCCTCGGTGTCGTTTTCTACTTGTGTTGCCTGAAGGTTTTTCCACTGCAGCCTTGACCTCAAAGAGAACGAAACAATCTCTAAAACACCCTTAAAACACAATTTAACACTCACAGAGCGGCTCCCTCCTGTCCGAGTCCGTGTTAAAACATGAATACCGGTAACGACAAGTAATATTTGCCCGGAGAGAGAAGGTATTTGTCTGCGCGTACCAGCTAACGCTACGATGGCTTAAGCTAGCAAGAAGGCATAAACACGGATACTCAGTAAAAAAAACAACGCTCCTTCGAGGACACCCGACGTCAAACTCCGTCGATACACAGTTTCCGACGCGTGTCTTCGTCTCTGTGAAGCCGTTGTGGGCCGTGCTGTCGTGTCCTAGGACTTAATGGATGTCGTCTGGTCATTTAAATCCATGTCTCTGTGCGGTGTTTTCCTACTTCTCCGCTGTTTCACCGCATCCGGAAGCGACAGCTGACCGGATGTGACGTCACCAGTTTCCATTGGACAATTAAGGGAAACTTGTTATCAGTGTTGTGAAAGATGACATGCTTGAACTTCATTGTTAGTTTGCACCTATGAAGTAAAACTGAGGTAAAAGGTACAGTATCAGCTCCTGAATCATCACAGTTACTGAATATGAGTGACTAAATGTTTGATAATACTGATTGTTGTGAACCAATTACAACTTATTTCTTATTTATTTCTTAGTAACAAAGAAAAAGATCTGTCATCATGTTTGTATGTTGAGGCAATTGTGATAAATTGGATCCAACACGCACTGTCCTTCGGCTGCTGTGACGCACAAATTTAGCTGTTTGCGGGATTAATAAAGGATTTCCGATTCTGATTCTGATTCACACAGGAGTTTTCCTGCGAATTCCCCAGGAACAATCTTCTGCTGGCACGAGAACCACATTTACTAGCCATCACAGGAACTTGTCCGGTTCCTAGAGTCAAATCTAAACATGGAGAAGCAGCGTTCAGTTATTAAGCACCACATATCTGGAGCCCACTCCCAGAAAACTGCAGGTCTGCTCCAGCTCCCATCTCTGTTAAATCAAGTCTGAAGACCTTTTTAACTAACTAAGAGTTGCCCTGTGTCTGAATTGCGGTACACAAATAAACTTGCCTTGCCTTACAGAGACCTGCAAATGTCAGATTTTCGGCTCACACACACAGGAGTTTTCAGTTATTCTGGTTGATTAGACATTTTTTTCCAAGTTAAATGTTGTGATCGCCTACATTTAGGGCTGAAGAAGACATAATTTATTAATCTCCTTTCCGAGAAATTCAATTTTACAGAATTCATAAAAATACCAGTTCCAAGTTGCTATGTGGCAAAGGCACTTCTTGTATGCAAGGTCACATTATTGGCATGTTTTGGGGTAAAAGATGTTCCATTGGTCAAATTGATTTTCACAGACTTGTTTCTATGTTCAGTTTTCATTCATTTCATCACAAATTTCATTGTCATTAAAGAACGTGTACAATCATGATGATGTGGCATTTCTCCTGGTCTCTGCCAAACAAACATGTTTTATTACATCTGGAGAACAAGCTTTGTAGGCCAAAACATCTCTGCAGCACTACAAAATTTCCCTAAAACACTGTTTGCAACACATTTCACCTTTATAAAATAATTGCAGTTCTTGCAATTTGGATATTGGACTTAATCATTGCAATTTTGATTATTTAGCAATTATCTGTGCAATCCTAAATAAGTTGTGTTTATTCCAGCACGGTGAAGTGAGTCCCATGGCAGTTCCTCGTACAGCATGCAGCCGAGCTGCACACAAGAGGCCATTGTGTAAGAACATTTGTGCCTGTAGTATTCAGCTTTGTATTTGAAAACAATATACAAGTACAAAGCAGTGGGGCCACAGCATGTAGATGGACTGGAGCAGCGAAAAATAGTCATGCATGATTGTAACTATACCGCTCTAAATAGACTACCATTAAAAGGTTTGAGTTTGCCCAAAAAATGTCACGATTTCCATAAAAACTCTTTTAAATTCATCAGTCTTCCTCTGTCCAATATCCACACATTTTAATCTTCTCAATTTATTGGCCAGATATTTCTTTTTCTGTGCTACACTGCCTTGAAAGCAAGCATCCCGAAGTTGCCTCCTCACTTTTGACATTGATACTGGTGTTTTGCAGGTACATTTTCTATAGCTGCCAGTTGAGGACCTCTGAGGGCCTCCCACTTCTCTCACTATTCTGGTTAGAGCTAGTTTGTGTGGTTCTTAGAAGGGAGCAGTACACAGTGTTGTATGAGATCTCTAGTTTCTTGGCAATTTTTCACATGCACTAACCTGTTCTTTTGTTCTGGTCATTGAGACTATAATCAAACCAGCAAAGTGCTTAAGACACTCAACTAGCCCAGGGAAGTCCAATTAATTGCTTCTTTAATCAGCACAACAGTTTTCAGCTGTAATCACACAACTGCACAAGGGTTTTTTAATGATCAACAGGACAAATTTGAATTAGTTAACATAATGTGACACTGGACCACAGAAGTGAGTGTTGCTGAAAACAGTCCTCTGTACACCTATGTAGATAAAATCTGCAATTTCCACTTAAAATAGTCATTTGAAACATTTTATGTTATTTGAATTGCTTTAAACTGTTTCAAAAATAAGGGCATTTCTAAGTGACCCCAAATTTTTCAGCGGTAGAGCGTATGTAATTGTTAGAACTTTTTAAGAGAATAAATCACTGTGGAAAACTGAGTCTTAGACGACTGCATCAACATTAAAATAAATACGTATAAAGACAAAAGACAAGTGTAATTTAAAATAAACTTTGTGAATTTATTGTTTTATACTTACTCTTACACATCATACAATCCTAAATCTTGAAAGAAAAACAAAATAAAAAGATATCTGGTGGTGTTTCTGGGGGACTGGAGTGCCAAGGGACAAGAACTACATCTCTGTGAACATTGTAGATTTCATTTGATGTCCCTCAAGCTCATCTTGACAGACAGAATGAATCAACTCATCGTCATTTGTCTTTACTTCTGCAGCAAAACTGAATTTCAACCAGATTCATCACAACTGTCGGGTTTGTCATTATTATCAGTCAAAACCCTAGCATGATGAAGACACTGATTATGAAAGGTTGTGCTAAAGAGAGGATTGAAGACATCAAAACTTTATCAAAGCATCCAAAGGAAGAAGAAGAAGGAAAAAAAAAACTGTACTGAGAATATCTAGAATATTCAGGTATGGTTGGTTGCTGGTGCCAAGTCCTTCATCACAAAAAGTCAAGACAGTTTAGTGATCCAACAGTCCCAAATCACATGTAAGAAAGCTGGGCCTCCATCCTCTGCCCAAAGACATAGTCAATGTCTGATGTGAATTATGGTGGTTTACATTCAAACTGCTCATGTTTAAGAAAGAGGGGAGAGAGGGTTCCATATAAGCAGTCAATAAAAAAAACAGCAAGCGTAAACCATGACATCCTCACGATTTACAGCACTTAACGATCATCCGATGTTATGGACTTTTTCTCTTAAAGGACTTTGAATCTGTAATGGAAAACTACGCTAAAAACTAATATTTTTCAAATGGTCGTTAAAACAGCAGGCAAGCTTGAATTTTCTGAATATATTAAGATACACTTTTAGGGAAGAGCAGAGCTGCTCCACACAAAAGTTTCCTAAATATGACAGTTATTCTTCTTGTTCACAATCGTCATTCAATCAACCCCCACAAACACCTTCTGAATTTCAATTTTCCAATAGTAATTAAGTCACAGTCGGGAGCTGTAGATGACCAACTGTAAACAGTCTCAGTGTTGGCGAGCTCAAACTAAAGTCAACCAGATCCAACATGATATTCTGTGTCTACAAGAAAAAGGTTCCTCCAACTTCAACACATTCTGCATTGGCTTGTTTTGAGAATGCATATACTTGGCAAATTCCTTGCAGCGTCTTCTGCAGCTCTTTTCATAAATATCTAATTATCGAGATCAAGCAACATTTACATGAAAGCTTTTGATAATGAAAACGTGATACCTCAAATGTCCCTCTACATTTCATAAGGGGCCTTTGTTTAAATCTCAGTAATATCATTATGCTTCAGTAACAGGATAAAAGCATGGGCTGGGATACTGTGTAATTCAGCGAGGTTAATAAAGCTTACAGGGGCTTGTTAACAACATGACTAGTATTGTAGAAAAGAGGCAACGTGGCCTGTAGGAGACACTCATGGTAGAGCCAAGTTACCGAACATACTTTGGACGATACACGGGCAGATGATGGAAATAAATGGGGAACAAGATGGAGAAAAAAATAAAATAAATCAGTGCCATTTATGGCACACTTTTTTGGGGATAATTATGAAAAGCACTTTTATACACATAGTACTATTCTTCACCTTAGTTCCCCACCTTTATAACCTGGCAAAAATCTACATTAAGATTATACTATATGAATAGGAGCCATATGGTATTTACATTTGGAAAAAAACCGAGTCCTGTTAACTTGAGCCTCAAAGTTCCAGCCATGCATTGTGCTACTGCTGTGTGGCTTTTTAAACATTCCACACATACCAAACTGTGCAGTCAGTTACAAGACAGTAACTAATACGTTAAGACTGCACACATGCATGTAGGTTTGATCTTCCTAGAAGAAGCTAGCTAGAAGCGCTCTTCGTAGTAAGGACTCGTCTGAATCGTCAAAGCGCAGCACGCAGCTCCGTAGCCTTGCATCAATCTTTAGCTGAGCAAAAGGTGTGTCAATGTGTAGAGGAACTGCAACCCGGGTCAGTTTTCATTCAGCATGTGTCAGTGGTCTGCTGGTGGTTAGAGAAACATGGAGCTTCACTCTCCATAGAACAGAAAAGGGCATTCAAGGAGAACACATCGCCATACTAAAACAGAACGTCTCATCAATTGATCAAGAAGGCGATTTCTTCAGCAAGCCTCCTGTACTCAGATAAACTGCAAATGACCCAGATGCTGAACAAAACCGAGTAGGTGTAGCACATTAGTTTGTGCTCTGCAGTTTACACACACGGTTGTGCTTTGTTTCCAAATCAATGGACATTTTACTGCACATATGTAGCTGTAACGGCTTAACTGGACTCTACTCCATCATGTCAGAGCTTGTGTATTTTTCATTAAACGGTTATATAATCAAGATGGAATTACTTAAATATAATTGAAAAGGTTAAGTGCAAATCTTAGTGATTTGCTGACACATGCCGCCAATCCTCCAGCACAGACCAACCAAACGATAAAAAATAAATAGAATGCAATCACACAATTCAAGCTAACTACAATATATTAATATAGATCTTCTGATGTCATACGCTCATTAAAACAGAAAAAAAAATGAAATAAAAGAAAAACACAGAATTCAATCACTCAGTTAAGTCAAGGTTCTCAGTTTCCCCTACCCTTGCCCTCCCCTACCTTCCCTCTCCATTAACTGTTCATGCACCCAATATCAGTATGATAAGTCAATATATCAAAGAGAAACATTTCTGGAAAATGCTGACACTTGAGAGTTCAACACGTGGTGACCCATAGA
>OMLP01019257.1:26214-53269 GCA_900302685.1 Spondyliosoma cantharus
ATTATCAAATTCCCAGTAAAGTTTACAGTTTCTGTGCAGTGATAGTTTATTGTTAAAAGGTGCAATATGTAAGAATTGGGAGCCCACAGATAAGTTAAGACTTAAACGTTTCTTTGTTGTTGCAACTTTTCATTTGTTTTGATTTTACACTTTTGTCTCGTCACAACACTTTGCTTATGCTTTGGTTAGGTTTAGGCACAAAAGACACTTGGTTAGCGGTAGGAAAATATAAAGTTTTGGCTGAGGATACCTGTGTTGGTCACCACAAGTCTGGACATGTCACAAGGTCTTATTGAAAACATCTGGTTTGAGGGAGCTGCTCCATATCATAACATCAAAACTTTTCTTTTCTTCACATTCTGTTGATATCTTTAGTACACATTTTTGAATGTTTCAAAGTAAAATTCTTACATACAGCACCTATAAACTGTAAAATATCTTGCCTCCGTCACATATCTTTCAAACATTTTGTTGATAACCACATTTGAGGATTGAATACAACAAGGAGAAAAAAAGTATTTAAAACAATAGAACAGGCACTTGAAATGTAAAAATACTTTTGACTCTTGCTGGATAAATAATAAAGTGCACAAATGAAATATAAAATCTGTAAGGCCACAGGTCAGAGCTTTAAGGCATAATTAGATTCCATTAACTTCTACATCACAAATGTAGTGTCGCCAGCGAATAAGTTCAAATTTAGTGCATCATGAAGAAAACATGATTTTCATTTAATTTCTTTCATTAAAGCAAGCACATGTATTATTTAAAATGGTCGATCTACAGTAAACACTGGTCCTCTTTCTGCATATTGATTAACTCATGAAACACAGCAGAGTCTAGTTGTGTGGTCCGCTCTGCTCCATCGCCACGTCTCGCTCTTCCCTCTCAACATTCTGAGGAGCAAAAGGTCCCACCAGCCAGTTGAGTGGTGTGTTGTTTAGGAGATACTCCATGACTCCATCCAGAGACTGCTGAACCTGGGAACAAGCACATACTAGTATTACTTTCAACAAAATTCACTAACTCACAGCCAAAAAATGTTTTCTTTAATTTGGTGAGGCAATAATGAGTTTCTATCTGTACATTACTAAATACAACATAAGCTTGACTGTCCTAGTTTCATAAATGCATATGGATGAGCAGACACCCTTGAGAATAGATGTTTGTTTATGTAAAAATGCTGCTTAATTCCTTTTATTCAGACTCTGCGGCTGTTATTTAAGCACCAATAAAAATGTAATAGAAGGCCTAACTGTGCTAATCAACATTAAAATACAATTTCAGGCACTTATCTATATTTAGCTAAGCTGACGCTGCAAAACAAAACACTGCGGTAAAGACAGTGTGGTGCAATTAGTACTTGGGTCAGGTGGTGACGACTCCGCTCCAGAAGGTGGGGTGTGATGGTGCTGGTGTTCCCCAGAGAGGTGTACAGCTCTTCAGCTGATTGCCTCACGCTGGTGAGCTGGTCCTGGACTGCGCCTGGCAGACCCTGAGCACTTGACACCACGTTGGAGCACGATGACCTCAGCTGGTCGCTCATACCACGCACCATGGTGAGGGCCCGCCACTCCAGCTGCTGTAAAAAGAAAGTGGGAAAAAGAAAAGATATAAATGATAATCATTTGAAAATTAATTGATGCTCCCTATTCCCTTCCCTTTCTTCGGCCTAGGTAGTTTCCCCTTCCCTTTCTAATTCTGATCACATAATGTAATGCCACTCCTGTCCAACATGAATCTTTGGGCATTACAAAACAATATCAGTCTCTAAAATGTGAGTCTGATTTAGAGCTGAATTTATGGACTCTCGTTCTCATCCCCAAAATAATCTGGTTAGAGACCATTAAGTCAACTCCCAAATGCTTCAGCCCTGACCTCAGCCTCATCTTTGGTCCCATCTGGCTCTGACTCAGTCTGTCCAGCTCCAGCCTGCGTCTCCTTCCACTCTGTCCAGCGCTGCAGCAGCTGCTCTGAGGCTCCTCCTATCTGGTTACTGGCGGTACCCAGACCGGTACGGGCCCTCTCTAGCAGGTCCAGAGTGCTGGTAATCTGAGCCACCGAAGCATAGGTGGTATCTCTGGCATGCCGTGCACGGACCAGGGACTGCTGTAGGGCCCGCTCCTGTACTTTGGCAGAGAGTTTCCCCAAGCGGACGAAGTAGCTGGGGCTGGCCATCTGGGTAGTCACCTCACTGGAGGCTGGTTCAGCCACTGCAGCTGAAAGACGAGAGTGTTAATCTCATATTTTCAAAACAGATGTTTTGTGTAAAAGGGCTAATGAACCTGTTTAACATTCAGATGTAGGCACAAACCGTCAAGTGAAGAAATACACCATAGCAATTCAGTACTTGTACTGAATGTATTTTCTTAGTAGCATGGGTTTTAGGGCATGTTTTCAGTGATAGATGGATTCACAATTACCTCCTGCTAACTGTGCCAACTGGTGCATCTGTTGCAAGTCAGGCTACTTGACTCAAACAGGGTTAAAGCACATCTGCTTAGGCGAGACAAAAAGACCTGGGAGCCTCTTTACTCCCCCAAGTCATCAGTCTGTGCAAGTTAAGGGAAATGCATAGTAACACCATCTCCCCGCGCCTCTGTTAAAAGCCACTTTGGTGAGTCAGGATGGCCTCTGCCACAGCAACCACCAAACAAATCCCCACTCCCCAGAGTTCTGCCATTATGGACAGTTTCCTTCTGTCGCTGAATAGAGTTGCATCTTTTTACACATCCATAATCAGCGAAGAGGATGGCCTCCTGAGCATTACTGCTATACTGGAGTATGGCAGGTTGTCACGATAACATGACATCACAGTAGCAGGTGTCAAAGCTGTGAGTGTTGGAAATTGTAAGGGCTTTTTGGGCCAAGTTCACAGAGGGGAAGCTCATTGTAATGTCCTGCCTCGCTCTCTATGAATAGCATCAACCATTCATGTGGTCAGATCCAGTCACTGTAGGAATTTAACACTTTCGTCATGATCGTCTTGCCACATCACCTCGTCTTGCCTTTATAATGATAACGTAGTTGTACAGTCTCAGCACGAAGTCTGACAGACTGGACATTTAAAACATAAGGTTGGAATCATTTGTAATTTGATCAACAGATCTGTAAATTCAAGGACTAACAATTGACGAAAACAAAATGTAATTGAAAAGTACTTTGTCTCTATCAGACTTTCGTCTACATCAGCATTATTACTTAGGGATAATTATTTATTCGGTATCTTTTCAGCTTTGTTGGAAAAATGGGCGAAAAGCTAATCTACTTACTTACAATCATGTGTGACAAAATTCTGGCCACTCCTTGTCCTTAATTAATTCCTACTGCAGCCTTGTTTCAGCTTCATTTGATCCAACTGTCAAAAACACACCTGCCTATACCTCAGCAGTAGACATATGGGTTCATCACCTCCTCTGGTTTTTATGGACTGATTATGCTTTCCACATTGAGGATAGCTACTAACCCAGCTCCCTCTCAGTGAGTGGCAGGTTCTGGTCAACCCAGTCCTCGGATCGGCTCAGGGCCAGGCCCATCCCACTGCTGACCATCTGGCCCATCCTGGTGCCCATGGCGGTGATGATACCTCCGCTGACTGCTGCCCGGGTCAGCTCGACACCGCCCATCACAGCCCCCACCACAGCGTCTTTGGCCCCTGCCACTGACTGGTACACCATGCCCACTGTGTCCGACACCACCTGAGGAAGACAGAGACAATGATGTGCCGTGCTCAGAGCGCTATGGTGGGGACAGATATGAAATTTGAGACAATTTGACTTACAAGGAGCAGTTCAGAGAGTAAGTGATAAAGCAGGGTGTACAATTGTGAGAAGTAAAAACAATAAGGTGGAGGCTGGGGAGTGGTGTTTTATCCATAAGATCCATTCATTGAGTGTTTTATCCAACTTAATGCTGGGTTGTTTTTACAGTGGGTTAACAGTAAATGGCTATTGGATATTACAAAGAGTAAGCATGGCTCCTATGCTTACATTGAGTGTAATATAACATGCAGAGGGCTCTGTAATTGAAATTGGTGACTATGCAGTCATTTGATGCAGGACTTAATTCCCATTTTACAAAAGCCAGATGTAACTGGGTGTCTCTCCAGTGTTAAAAGAGTATAAAATAAATGAGGGACTTAAATAGACTTGGAGGCATGGTTTTCTACCTCACCTTGTCTGCAGGTTGGTGAAGAATAGGCAGCTTCTCTTCCATCTTGTCCAGTCCCTTCAAGGCGTACTCATTTACTGTTGCAACTGGAACAAGCCAACAACAGAAACTTACATTTTCTTTTAAGAAGAATACGATTGTTTTCTTGCTGCTAACTCTATCAGAGTATTACCAAGTACCAAGAACAGTTACCCCTTGATTCCACTGAGTATGTCTGCGTTACCTGCCATATGCCATGCTATTTTGTTCTGTTGTTGGGTAGCTCAGATTGTGTTCATTTCATTTTAATTGTTAATATTCCCCACTTTGTTGTGCTGTAGATCCCGAGTGTGCACAAGGTGTTTTATTTTTTAATTTGTCCAGATAGACGATCTCGTTCAGCGGTCTGATTTCCTGTCTGGCTCAATCTGTTCTGTGCAGCTTGACGTGGCTGTGGTCCCCTTCTGTCAAAAATAGACTCGGCGCATTTTCACCATAATGCTGCTATAACGTGCCATGACGCAGCCATTGGAAACAAGAGCACTGTCTCGAACAGCTACAGCGACCATAGTGTGGCAGTTTAACAGTTTAATTGAGAGCGTTTTAAAGATTAAAATGACGCTTCCAACAAACATACTGAGTTTTTGGGGTTATATGTATATGTCTTGTATATTGAGAGAAGAACCTACGCTGTGGTTCTATAATGTCCAAGAGAGGCTTGGTCCCGGTGGAGGCAGCTGCCCCCAGGGTTCGGACACCACTCTCTGCTACATCCATCACTCCCTTCAGCAAGGGCACGTTGTCTTTGGTGGTACTGTAGGCACTGGAAACCACCCCGCACGCTGAACTCACCAGAGGGAGATTACTCACTCGAGACACAACGTTCTATCACAAAAAAATACAAATAAGAACATTACTGTGAAAAGACAAAATGTGTAATACAGTCCTGACTGTGTAAAGAGAAGCTCTTTTCAGCTGTCTGGTAGGAATAATGATTAATTCCCCACAGTAGCTTATCAACATGAAATCCTAAACTTCAAATGAGTTCTTAATACACCTCAGTTTTGTAATAGATGTCACTTTGGGTCACAGTGCTCCTCACCTGCTGGTCTCCATTAGCTGGTTCCGCTGCAGCAGCTCCAGTCTCATTAGTTTTCCCGCTGTCTGCCATGGTGACTGCTGGATTCAATCTCTGACATGGAATACAGAGAGTCAGAAACACAGATTCACCTCACATTGCTGGCTATGCATGATGAAATAAATCTCCCTGTCTGATTTTTCTTTTTTGTTTAAGTGGTTGATACACTTTATCTTGCAGAGAAGTAGCGTGTCTCATGAATTTAGAATTGGAAAGGCTGTCCTGTCATATGGTTTAATAATATAGGCAGCTAGGCAACTCAACCATGTTAAATTCATTTGTCAACACTATGATGCAATGAGGATGAAACTGCCCTTAGAAAAACAAAATGGTGCAGCCAAGCATACAACTCAAGACTCCATTGCAAAGCTGAATTACTTTCTTTCTCGTTAACCACCCACAGCTATATTTTTGCATTTTTAAATTATATGGTGTCCTGAAGTAATGAAATCTTGACAATACAGTATGAGGCTAGGCATTATTTTGAATTTGTTAATGAAATGAGGGATTAATGTTTGGTGAATCACTGTGTAGGATAAGCATCTGTGAGTTTTCTTGAGTTGACTTCTAGATCTAATGACATTAACACTGAGGAGTAAAACATGAACTTACAGTTTCATGATTATCTGGCAAATTCCAAGTTAAAATCATATCACAGAATGTCAGAATAATAGCCGGACACACTAATAGCACATTGTAATAGCTGAGGGGAAGTTTTAAAGTATCCTCGAGTCATTGTGGACATAGATTTGACATATTTTCTGTAATCTTTTTCCGTATAGGCTCCTCCCTTTTTTCCACTGCCTTTTAAGTATATACAGGTTCAAAAAGGTCCAGTATATCTTGACTACTGTTGAAGATATACTCCTATTTTGCATGTTTTTAAATGTATTAATATATATTTGTTTCATTACAAATGATAACATCAGTTGAAAAAGTTGAGTTAAAAATTTCTGAAAAAAGATTGGCCTGTCCCCCTTTTGCTCAAATGCAGCAGCATGCAGTCGAGCCGGCATTGACTGGACAAGTCTGTGTTAAACTCGATGACTCACGTTATGCCAGCATAACAGTGTTCCGAAGAGTTTCTTGTGCCGTCACAGGATGCTTAGCTTTCTCAGTTTTGTGGAAAACTGTCAAACGGTGAGATAACATGAGTCATCAGGTGTTGCACAAATTTGTGGGGTCCATGCCAGCTCGAGCACATGCTGTCATTAAAGCAAAAGGGGAACACGGCCAAAGATGTTATGAATTTAACAGACATTTTCTAGATGTTGGTTGCCTAATAGTATTGGCAGATATTGGCCTATCAAGAAATATCTGCCGAAGCATGTATGTTGTCTGGATTAGATATCAGAATTGTTTATATATTAGTATTTTGAGTGCATGGATTGCCTTCTTCTTTTTGAAGTCAGTCTCATGTGGATGAGTCAAAAGACGTATTTCTTACTCCAGGTTTATTAAAAGAAACAGTTAAGTGTTGGATCAAGATGTCAGAAGTCAAAACACGAACAAGCCCTGCTCAGTTGTTCCATTTAGCTGAACACTTCAGCTTCTTAAAATGTGTACAGTGTCCTTTAACAATGCTGTTTTCTCAAGGTGATTTTTGCTTTAAGGCGATAACTGATACGACATGAAGAGAATACAGACACGATAAATTATGTGAAAATATTCTGGGGGCCCAGAGGTGAGTCCAATTTGAAATTATAGATCGGAGTCAAGAGAAAAACCATGAATACTGTTAAGAACTGTGGACCAGCAGGGCACTAATGCTGGTGATTGATTGTTCACAAGCCCACATGAAAGTATGCAGAGAAAATAGACCTCGACTTCATTTATATCAAGTGAATCAAGTAAAGGTGAAACATTGAGCAATACCTCTCTTCTACTAATGTAAAATATTGCTTTGAATGAAAACCAGGCCAAAAGAATTGCTCAAGTGAAATACTACCCTGCTGCATTAATTGATGACTGCATTAATAAATAAAGTACTGCAGAAAATAAAAACTGAATAAATAAACGTACATTTTAACGGTCACATAAAATGGGTGAAATCCATAATTAATTCAATCAATCGTCCAATTATATCCAGTTCCTTTTCTTCTTGAAATAAAGAGGAGAAATCGTACTTTGTATTCAAATCGGCATATATCAATGAGTGAATGTCTGGGTAAAATCCTATTCTGTTATACTGTATGTGATGACAGTCTAACAATAATTTTTAATATATGGATTAATCTTCCATTGATTTTCTGTATTAAGTAAATATTTAAAGCAAACGTTTCAATCAGTCCAACAGTATAAAAAACACCAGTATATTAAACTTATTATCATAGTGGACCATCAAATACTCACACTTGAGAAGAACTTCAATAATTCATCAATTATCATTATTGCTTGCTGTAAATCCAGTGCATTACATTAGTTTCAGTTCTTGTGTAATGTACATATATCACAATATCCGTGTACTGGATGTAATGCATGTCAGATTATGTTGTCATCGATTGAGAATCTGCGTATGGGTAAATTAACCGTAAACCTCTGGGAATATTACCACAAAGCCATCATGTGTTGATTTGCACCATTGATTACAATAGCTTAATACAACCAAACATATCAAATGGACAGGAAAGGTACGGACACATTTCTGATGGTAGACAGATTTATAATACCCATACAGCGCTAGAACAATTAGCCATGAAACGTAGTGTCTAAATGCAAAATGCTAACCATTGTCTCATTCCAGCTTCTCAATTATGAGGATTTGCTGCTTTTCTTGTCATATGTGATGTAAACTGAATATTATTATAGTAAATAAGTGTGGATTTCCATTATTTTCTGATGTTACAGACCAAACAATTAATCATGAAGATAATTGGCAGATTAAATGAATAATGAAGACAATGAAGATATGTAAGTGAGGCGACCAAAGAGGGATGACAGCTGATTAGAGAGGATCTTCAGCAGCAAAGCATCTTTTCCTTTTCCTTCTAGTGCTCCCAACACGTGGACAACATCTGTTTGTGTTCTGACAGATGGCACAGGGAGACATAAGTGGAGTCCACCTGTATTTACTGGAACACTGTTAACAAGTGTTTGCCACGCTCGACCTGACGTATGGGGCAGACAGTCAAAGAAGGACATGGCCTCTGTGAACATACTGCTGGGGAAACATACAGCAGTCGGGCGAGGAGTGCAGCCGACCAGCTGTAACCTGTTGGCAGGATGTAGTAAATGCTCAGGTAAATTAGGCTACGCATCCACCCGACAGAAGGAACCGCTTACAGAGAGACGAGCCTCCTATCCAGCAAACTACACTGAAGCCAAGCAGATTCACCATGCATGACCTTTACACCACTGTTTCGTATTTCACAAATTCTTTCAGATGTCTGGGTGAATAAAATTCTTGACATGAACTGTGGTGTTTCGGACAGCCTCTCGGGGCTCTGTGTGATTGCAAATTGCATTTCGTTGCAACAGCTCGGTTGAGCAACATGTTTTTTTTTTTGTCTGAGAGGCAGTTGATGAGATCTTCACTGGCTTTATTACAAAGCAAAGTCTAACACTATACTCTGTGCTATCAAGTGTGAGATGAACCCGAGATAATTGTCGCAGACACAGAAAATATTATGAAGAAGGCTGTTATGCAACGCAAACGCTGTGGTCGACTTTCAGAAATAATCAGCTCCCTGACAAGTGATTCCAGCAAAGCACCCATAAAAAGGCTACGCAGCCTCTGCGTATTGCATTGTAAGACTATTTGTAACATCCTCAAAATGTTGAGCCACATCAACCCTGTCAGAGCTGACCCGCGTGTATGTGACATTTGATATAATTGGACTTGCTGGTTTATCGCCAGGAAACTATTGAGACAATTGCCAGAGAGGACAAAAGACAGATCACTGACAACAGAAAAGAGCTAGGTTCTTCAACACGGTGCTGTTAATATCAGCACATCATCGGTAGGGTTGGGCCGATAGGGGAATGCCATCATAAAAGGTGGCGTTTGTTGCTGCACATGCATGCGTCTTCACGTCCTGTTTATTATTTTCTTATCAAACCTGCTCAGTCAGGTGAAGACACGATGCATTGATGGCAGCGGTGTGCTGCAGGCCACTGTTAGTGCGCTTCATTTTTCATTTGTGGGAAAAATTTATCGCAGCATGTCAAAATTTCATTGTCAATTTACTCAAGTACAGTACAATTTTGAGGTATTTCCATTTTCTGCTACTCTATACTTCGTCTCCGCTACATTTACTTTATACATTTAGTAAGTAGTCACTTTGCAGATTCAGATTATTCAGTGTTTACAGGCGATTCATTGTGATGTGTTATCAGTCAGATATTCTTGTGGGCGGGACACTGTGTGACATTTTAAATTAGTTTAATTTATCGTTAATCTGATGAAAAATCATTGATACCAATAATCGGAAAAAAGCTGAATATCAGCCCTGATAATCGGGCAGGACTGATAAATGTTCAACCTTTAATCAGCGTCCATAATCAGCCAAAATTAGTTTGACAATATTGGCAAAAATCCAATATCATGCATTCCTATTCTTATATGTTTCAACTTTCTCTAAATATAGTGTAGACCCAGGTCAGTGAGATTAATTTGCAGGGGCTGAAAAGCAGCCAAAATTAATATTAAGGTCTCCTGTAACGATAATAGGAATACGAAGGAAAATTAAATGTCACACAAAATGATGTCTTTATTTTTTGGGTGAACTATTGAGATAATTATAATAGTTTAAATTTCTTCAGGTCACTATAAATCCCTCAAATGAAGCAACTTGAGCTGAAAGAAATGACAACAGCTCATTTCCACACGCGTAGAGGTCAGAAGTAGAAGTTGCTTCATTTTCAGGGGTTAACGTCTGAGCCCGATATTACATTAAGCAAAGAGCCCTTTTCACACCCATTGGAATAATAAGCAGCCCTCTCACATGACATGATAGGATGACATCCATCAGTGCTGAGCCCACAGAAACCCACTTTAGGCTGTTTTTTGTTTTTTTTTACCACAACACTGCGACCTTTTCAATGTAAAGCACACAGCAGCTTTCATTTCTGACAGTTGAATGAACTTTGCCCCAGATGAAGAGCTGTGAGTCATAACTTGAGCAAACAACAGCCCTCTTTTTCAATCGACTCGTTCTAAATAAATCATACATTCTGGTCGACTCCTCGATGTAAACAGGCACAGTAGAGTGTCCACAGCCGTCACAGGGAAGTTAAGCTAACACTGAACGGTTAGGTGAAGTTAGCTACTTAACGTACCAACGAGTCACGTTGAGCTGAGCTCAGCGACGCGCCTAGAAGTTGGGGATTGATTTAGAAACAAAAACAGAGCCGTCAAAACTCACTGACCTCTCTGGCAGCCTGTTGTCCCTCTGTCCTGCTTTGACCTGTGGAGTATTGTTGGTGAATGGACCTGTCCTGCCCTCAACGAGCTGCTCTTGATGCCCGACTTTAGTATGGACATATAGGCGGGGCTGTGGGCGTGTCCGAACAAACTTTTAACCAATCAAATTACAGATACGCGGAAGTGACAGTCTGTGGGCCACACTGGGGCCACATCTGTTGTCATCTGGAGCAGACACATGTAAACCCATGTTATAACCCTCGCAATTTCATTTTATGTTTATCATTGGTGCCTATTTCAAAGGATTTTCTTCTGTCTGGGGCTGCGAACTAACTGACCAAGGCAAAAATTCATAGATTGTAAACTAAAAACAGCCTAGGGATGGGTTAATTTTATTAGTGTTGTCAGCAGTAGTGGAGACTTAATGAGTACTAATGTACATACGGTCATACTGCCTATACTGTAAACACGGAATATACTGCTTCCACTCTCAACACTGCTAACAACATGTCATTGGCTTTGTTCCTGCATTCTGCAGAATGACAAAGTTTAATCTAGTCTAAAGAAATGTATTTACAGTCGTTTACAATATGAAACAATGTTTCGAAAAAAACAGTTTGTGTAGATGTAAAAATATCTACACATTTTCGAATGTAAAACTCATCCCTCCCAGACATCATTTATGACCAGCTACAAGTGTATGGCAGTGTCTTTAACTGCAGAGGCCCTGCACACCGCCTCTATTTTACTATTTTGCTGTGTGTCCTTTGGGCAGAACTGGATAGGAATGAGTCATTTAGACCCTTATGATATGTAAAAGTAGGACACAGATTTAAAACCACCAGAATTACCCTTTCAACAAACATCCAAGAGGAGCTATAGAGCTGGGTAATGGTGGCACAGACAAATCCAACTCATTCTGCCTTTAGCATACTTTTTGTCTCTTTAAGTGACCAAGAAGCAACATCAGCTCCAACAACTTTACGCTACCAGCAGGGCTTGAAATTGTAAATATTGTTCAAGTGAATCTAAACTTTTGCTTTAACTGAATGCTTCAAAATAATTTTTGACATGTTTTCACAATATCACTGGACCACAAACAGTTTGACACATATAAGCTTTTGGAACCTGAATTCAGGTCATGGTATATGAGAAAGAAGCCACTGAGACCTCAAAAGAAATGGGTAAGAATGTGTCATTGTCTCTTCTACTGTCTCTATCTCTATTTTACCTACATTTTTTTTGCATTCTTCTTCATTTTCATTCCCTTTCTGTCTTCTTACTCTTGCTTATCTCTTTGCAAATGACACTCATTTGCCTGCAGCTCTTCCATATGACCAAGATTGTTTGCAGTGTGATTTTGCACACTGCAAGCGCACTGTCTTTTTTACCTCTCCTCTCAGCATCCATCTTCAGTTTGCTCACACCTTCCTCGTCTACTGTGGCCATGTAAAATCTCCTAATCTCCATCATACATCTTTTTATGAGAAAGCCTCTTTTCTTTTTTAGAGTTCTTCCTTTTCTTGTGATGTAGTACTTATCAGTATTGGCTCAGTGATACAGTGTCCTTCTTAATCTCTTGTCAGGATCTTTGACCTCACCTCGTCTCTCAGAATACATCCTCTGTTTGCTCATACCTTCCTCATCTACAGTGGCTATATGGCTTATGAGGATTTTCCCCAAAACGCACATTTTTTGTCACATCTCTTCCTTTTCTGAAGGTGATGTAGCACTTATCCCTATCTACCACAGTGTTCCCCTCAGTCCTGTGCCCCTTGAACATACTCTCCATCTCATCACAGGTGTTTTTATTTGTCTCTCTCTCTCTCTCTCGCTTGTCACCCTCTTTTGACAGGGCGAATGTATCTTTCTGGTCAGGATCTTTTACCTCTACCTCTGTTTCTCCTTCCCTCTCAGCATTCATCCTCTGTGTACTCATACCTTTGCGTCTATATCGGCTATGTTAGGTCTCATATCAACAGCACAGTTGTCCTTATTTTTCTCTTTCACTTGCTTTGCTGAGTCAATAACACATCGTTCTGGTCCTCCTCCTCTTCTCTCTCTGACAACAGTTCATCTGAGTCAGTATTTTGTAGCTGAGGGACAGACAGACAGACTAAAAGACAGACAGCTGACTGACAGATATAAAAACCCCTCGACAAATACTCGAAACTGCTTCTGTGATCATTCAATAGGTCTCTCCTGAACCACGTATTGCCATGACGACGCACACACGCGCGCACACACACACACACACACACACACACACACACACTGAACACATTACCAGCCAATGCTGTCATGGCTTGTAATCAAATAAGTTTTCTAACTCGCCCACACAATGTGCTGCTTCCATAATGTCATCCTCGCAGATATACTTAAGAACAACTGGACGAGGTCCAGTGAGAATGGCAAGACAACCTACCTAGATGAATGCAGCCCGTCACAAGCTGGTGATAACATTTACATTTACCATTACTTCCAGCTCCTGTAGCACATGAAAGGGGGTGGCTGTGGCTCAGGGATAGAGCCAGTGTCTTGTTATCGGAAAGTCATTGGGTCGATTCCCCTGGTCTGTATCTCGACGTGTCCTTGCGCAAGATACTGAACCCCAAACTGCTCCTGATATGCCGGTTGGCACCTTGTGTAGCAGCCACCACCATCAGTGTATGAATGTATGTATGAATTACTGGAAGTTGCTTTGGAGAAAAGCATCTGCTAAATACCCTAAAAAAATGTGATTCATATTTATAGTAGGCCTACGTCATAGATAGACGCTTTAATCTGTAAAAAGAATCCTCTCATTTCAGCAGACGCCGTTATCCCCCTACACTGGAGATCCTGAGATGTTTGACTGACAGCTCAGTTGAGCTGATCGGACTTCTATACCTGTCTTAGAGCCTACAACAGCCTTATATGCATAAAGTTACTTTAATAAAGAACTGAAATAAGTTTTTGCTCCTGTTACTTTCAAGCAGGGGTATTATGAGGTCACAAACTGGCCTTTTTTTTTGCCAAACTCAAACTTGGACCATGTAAGACTATTTGATGTAGATCCATTACGTTTTCCAGCTAACAGGGGCAGTTACAGGTCATCTGCAGGCTTATTTTTTAAATGAAAAAAATTATAAATAATTCAGTGTGTTCAAGCACCTATAGATTAATGCCAGAGGCACTTACAGAGTTTTGCTTGCGAGAAAAAAAAATCAGCCTATAACTTTTTAAAAGAGCCCCAAACCATGTCTGCACTCCTAATGGTTCAACAACAACTGTGTTTACTTTGGGCTAGAGTGCGATAGGTGCATGTATTGCCCAGTAAATAACTCAGTATAATATATAGCTATAAACATAATATATTACACACATGAAGACATCCTTACAATATGTTAGAAACATGTATTAACCACCTATCAACATGTATAAATCACTCACAACTGGGATTAAAACTGTTTATCATAAGTATGAAAATGACAACGAAAATCTTAACACAAGGTCCACAGTAGATTTATTCTGGACTTTGCTTGTCAGTGGAGGAAGTTTGCAGTATGCAGTGTAAAAAAAAAAATGTCAAGGGGTTTGAAGAAACACTTGCTCACAGCTACATTACAGCATTGTATGAATCAGATGTGCATAGAAAGCATCAATTAAGTACTCATTCCTTGTGGAACACATGTGATGCTGATTGCGAGTGTGAACTTTCTTCACGCTGTGTATAAAACCAGCTGGCTGAGCTGTGCTGAAAGTCAGGCAACCATGTTAACTGCAATTGTTGTAGTAAACCCTGAGAGGGCAGTCTTTACCCATTAAGTCAACTCAGACTTTTTTCCCCCTGCAGCCTCACCCACACTGAGCTTGGCTCGTTCTCAGTTGCATCCTTGAGATCTTTTTACAGCAGATGCTCCACAACTCTGGAGCAGAGAGTCTATTCTGTATCAAATATTAAAGAATGAAATATTTATAAATCTCCAGGAAAAATACGGCATGGATGGTAACGGAGGGAAGACTGTAACAATGGATGCTGCCATTTAATGCACTTTTTACATCAATAAGCTCTCTTCTTCATGTGGCACTCACACACTTTATCATTATGCGGCCAGCACAGCGTCTTCCCCTGCTGGATGCTGCGTATCATCGCCACTAGAGCTCTATCAGCGCTCTCTCTTCATTCCAGGAGGATTTTCATTATTCAAGCCATTACAGTTTTCATTATGTTCCCCTTTGTATTTTCCTAAACGCCTGCACCGGGCTTCAGAGGAAAGGAAGGCAGACAGATTACCTCTAATGTTGCTTTCAGAAATTCATTAAACGGGACCTGCTGTAGGTGTGTTTTGGTCAGGTTTGAAATCCAGGCTGCACTGCAATGTTAAAAACACCAGACTGAGGCCATGAGGGTAAACGGGTCAGAGCGAGAGGAAATAGCATGAGCTGAGGGAACATGGGTGTGTTGTGTTCTTCCTTTCCTCTCTTCCTGTTTGATGTGTTTCTGAGTAACCATGAAATTTCAACCTCTGAAGTTAAACTCACAGATCCGTACACAGCAGTGCCACCTCACTCTCCTGCAAAAGAGTTAGCAACATGTACCCCGAAGGCGCTCATCTGTTCCTGCTTTACTCTAAACTTTGCTTCACTGAATCACTTGATTGAGGCCAAAATTGTTCTGGATATTGAGTAATTGAAGATTAGTAGATAACAGGAAAATCACTCATCCCTTAGAGGAAAATGATCACTGCACTCCCCCCCTCCCTTCCTCTCCTCTCTTTTCCCTGCCCGAGGACGTACCTTACAAGATAAGAGCAATAAATTGGCAATTTGAACAGATTTTCACGGATGTGAGAGCAGAACCCACAAATCGTGTTTATAAAGATTAATGCTGGAGATATTTTGTGCCTTTTACTTTCAGATCATTTGGTAACAATACAAAAGAGAGACACAATATGAAGTGGCGAATAGCACCAATAAATAATGCAAAGAGAGCAAATGAAACATACGCAGTGTAGTATGAGGCACAGAGACTTGCATACGTTCAACACAGCAGCCATTAAACTTGTTAATTAAAACAAATACACCAATTTATACACAAAATCACTGTAAACTGAGGAATAAATGCCAGCGGTATCCCCATGAAAATCTTTGCGATGTTCAAATCCCAGGTGCCCATTTAGCCTTCGAAGCGCTTCACGTCGAAGATGAATTGTTCCAATGAGATATTATTCATCATCAAAGAGCACTTTTGCGAGGACGTGGCCTTTGCAAGGCGATGAAAGGAGCAGTACAATTACACTGTAATGAAATCCATTTGCTCTGTTACATGTTTACTATGAAGCCACGAGTCTCAGGTGTACTGGAACAGATCGCATCACAAAACATTTCCTTGGCTCAGCGATTTGTTTCACCTTCTGCTCTTCATTGTCAGCAGCCACAGAAACCGTAGAAATTAGCCCTCTGTCCATTACTCGCTGACCAGATCTGCTTGTTTTTTTCCATTGATGGGAATCTTATTTCCAACATCCTGCAACAAATTTCCGGAGGCTTGCAACACGAGGTATCAGTAACATACAACACAGCTACAAATCATCTGCAGGTGAAACTTGAGACGGACCTTTGCCCTTAGTATATTCAGCCCAATAACATATTAATAAGGCATAACCAGGGTCTGGGTAATGCACCAGCTGGGTTGGAGAACAGCTCCACCATGCTGAAATAATAAAGAGATAGGCGGTTGACTTTGAGTCGAGCACGGCATTCATTATTAACATTCTTTCTTATCAGATGTATTGATCAGAGCATCATGATCTGAAGCTGCGCTGAGGCGAAGCAGAAGTTCCACATGTTGGAAACTAATCCTTTTTGCTTTTCTCGCTGAAAGATCAGAAGGACGAGAGCACTTTCATTCGTCTTTGACGTCTGCATGTTAACTATGTAGCCTTTAGCTTACCATAGTATAATGACTTGAAACAGGGGAAGAGCTAGTCTGGCTCAGTCAAATGGTAATTAAAATCTCCTATTAGTGCCTCTTAATCTCACTAATGAACATCTTGTATAATGATTGTTTAAACTGTGACAAACTTAATATGTAAAAACACCAGTTTGCCGTTTTATGGGTTGGTAATGTGCCTGAGGACTCAGATACAAAACCACCAAGGCAGGCAGGTGTAGGCTAAAGAAACAAAAAGCGAGCTTTAATAAAGTAAGCTGTGATCCCAAGAACAAACCTGGCAGACAGCTAAAACTGAAGAAGCGGGTGGGAGCGAATCTGAGAACTAGTGAAGTACAAATATACAAAAACAAAATAAAGTACAAACCAATGGAGCACTGGGAACTGCAGGACCGATGTGGGGGAAAACAGACAAACTATATAGCTATAATTGGCTTGGCTTATTTTCTCGCCTAAAATGTCTTCAAAAACACATTCGGCTGATCTATTTCTGTAATGTCAAAGAACGTTTCCAAACAAAATTCCATGTTGGTTTGGTTTGAAATCCCAGAGCAGCGGCCTGCAATCTTGTTTGTCCAATCTGGTGCAGCCAATGAGAGAAACATGACAGTTATGTGACTGTTTCTCAGTGTTCTCAGTTGCCGGCCGACTAGCGGACACTCCTGGAAGCTACTGGTCACAACCAAGAAACAGTCAGACAAATAACCCCCCTTTTCTCAAATGATTAAACAAATGAGGTACAACATGCTAATCAGTGAGCTTAAGAAGTGCTAGTAAGTGGATTTTGTTACTTTAAGACAGAACCAGTTCTTTCATCCTGTTTAAAGTATTTATGCTAAGCTAACTGTCTGCTGCCTCTGGTTAGGCTACACATTTAGTGCACATATATGAGAGTTCATATCATATATCATTCTTCTTACCTAATTCTCAACAAGAGCCAAAGGATACTGAAAGACAACACCCACAGTGGTATTTGCTGCCGTACCACTAAACTACAGAGCAGCTTCTGCCTACAGGCTGAGAGACTCCTTAATTTGTCCTCCGTTCTCCACTATTTAAAAATAATTTGTTTTAGCATAAAGGGACTTGTTCTACAACCTTGGTGTATTGGACTATTTTTACTATTGCTTTCAAACCAAAACCAAAATGGACAAAAGAGTATAAAAGTTGTTTTCTTGTGCATCGTGGTAATGTTTTTTTTTTATAGTTTTTTTTCTTAGTTAATAACTGTATATATTGTCTTGAGTTTAATCATATTTGACACTCTGCACTGCAGCTCTCAGGTTTATCTGCCCACACTCAAAAGCAAAACACACAAACTTGACTAATTATGTGCATCCGAGTGTATGAGAATCGAACATAGCAAGAAAGTATGTTTATAGTTTATGAAGTGAAAGCCGAAAATGAAAGCTCATAAAAGTCATTGACTTTATGCATGAAACTTTTTTGCGAGCACAACAGTCTTTAATCTTTTGAGTAAAATTGCCCTGCGAGGAAAACTTAACCGGCTACAGACGCTTTATGACTGTTGCGCCTTCGGCTTAAAGGATATTGGAAAAGTGATTTGTGGGGAGCCTCTAGCAGACCTTAAAAACACATAATCTAAAAGATTTGTAGCCACGGTCGGGGAACATGGGAAATGCCAGGTCACTGCATGCAACATGCGGAATGAAAGGCAACAAATAACAGAGCTGTGTCTCTTCACGGCCAACAGGTAGTCTCTGCTTTGCTTCCACAGAATGCACAATTTCCTCACACTGTGTTTTATGACTTTCCCATCGCCTTTTTTTTTAATACCAGCGACTGACTTTCTATTTCTCCAGGTCTGCCCTGTTTATTTTGGAGAGCTTATTTCACCCCAGAGCCCCGGACAACGGGTCAGCTGCCACAGCGGAGGTGGAGAGGCATCATGGAAAGAACCGACCGGCCCTGAAATATTTATGGTTCTTTAGTGTTGTGATTGTATGAGTTTTGACAGCGAAGGCACATCACTGTGACCCTACCCCCAAACAAAAGGCCTGATGTGTTGCTATCTGTTGTGGCTTGGAGAGGTGAGACAAAGTGCATGTTTTTTCTCCGAGCTTTGCTTTTACCCCCTCTCCCCTCTCTGTGTATAAAAGATGTCTCAGGATATTTTCGTATCGATCCGCATCCCTTTCAGCATGTTGTTTTTTCTTTGCTTCTTTTATTCTTTTCCGCTATTTTTCTTCCACTGTTATTTTTCTTCAAATCTCTTCGCGGCTAAGTGTGCTCGCCCTCTCTCCTCTCGCTGCCTCCTCTTCCCACTCAATATCCCATCTCATTTCCTCCACCTTGTCATCTCTGCACCACATTCATAATGACAGATTGATGGCTGCTTCTGTATCACCTCGCCGTAATAATGAAGTCACCTCGATTGGTCCTGACTAATTTACAGCTCGTCTGTTCACACACTGACTGTAAATTATGTCATATTTAGACTGTTTAAATCTAGTAATCAGGACTTAAATGCATTTTCCCCACTATTAATTACACTGTCATCTTTATTGCAGCAGACCTGTGCACAAACAGTGAAAAACAGAACAGGCTGCACAAACACGCGTTAGTGTAAAATGGAGTTAGCTTGTTTCACACACGGGAGACGAACAAACACCCATCAATTATGAAAGCAGACTTGTTGTTGTGCTCTCATTCAAAAACCAAACAGTGCTTTGTTATTCAAAGTTTTTTTACTCTCCTCCTCACATGTGGGGCCGAGAAGAGGAAGAATTCAAAATTGAATTCTCTGCCTTGATGTTTTGTCTGAGTTTCACATCGGGGACTAAAGGTCATTCTCCGTGTTTTCATTTGATCCAGATTTTTACTGTAAACGCCTCCCCAGGCGCTCTCGAGTTTGTTTATTTTTGACAACTTCATCTCACACTTATTATTCCTGGTCTTATCTACTGTACAACTTTAATTATAATCAACATTTCATAACTCATAGCTGCAGAATGAAGACAGGAGAACTCAGTGCGTCGTCATATTTTGTTGTGAGTTTCTGCATGTTCTCATAGGATGACCTATTTCATTATTGCCGTTATTTAACTTGCAGTATTTTTCGGATCTCTGCGAGTTTGACAGCAAGTCAGACAAGGTAACGTCGGACTGATCTCAGCCCCTCTTCCACATTGTTTCCTGAAGTTATTGCAAATGTAGGCCCATTTCTGCAACTACAAAAACAGGATGAAAACTGAGCTTGATGAAAACAATATTGCCATGGTGTATCATAATTATGAGATAAACAGTTGAAACGATCAGATTTATCTCATAATTGTTTAAAATCTCAAATCAAATACATCTTATTTATACAGCCAAAGATCACATTGCCTCAGTGGGCTCAAAATTTGGACTTATTATCTCATAATTATGATTTACTATTGGATTTATTATTATTATTATTTTTTTAAACTGGTGTAAATGGGTTTCCATAGCTACACCATTTATTTAACAGCTCTAATAGCTTATAAACATCAGTTGCAACTTGACAATAAACAATTGCTTAATAAATAGTTTATAAAGTATGCTAACAGTGCAATAATGAAGCTATACATTTATGATTTATTAATGATAGTTATCATGAAGTGTTATCCTCGTTGCACCCAGGCAGGATGGACCTGGGTTATTTAGGCTGATTCCTCATCCTGTCTCATTTTCTCTCTCTTCATCAAGACCTACCTTTGTGGTTTGGTTTTCCTCTTTGTTTCGCCTCCAAAACACCAAACGTCTTTTCAACACTGCACCCACCGCTGACTTGCAGACCACAGATCCATTTATCATGTTGCTTTTGTCTCCGTTTCAAGTAAAAAATATTGTTTGGGTTAAATGTTTCATCTGTGTCTAGCTCACTTAGCCTGATCTGTGATAGTGCATGTTTTTAAAAAAGTCATAAATAACCTACTGTTTTAGCTGAGGTTTACTGCAAATGAACATCGTAAACTTATGATCTTAATCACTCCAAGAGAAAGTACAAATCACTTGCATTGACATTGCCATCACAAATCGATTTGTTCCTGCTTTAAACGCTTATGGGTTTTGTTAATATGAATGAATTGGCCATGGTCTCACAGCCTGAGATGTGACACCACTTATTAAATGGCCGAGCTCCATTCTCGCTAAATGGAGTCGTCAGATTGCCGAGCCTGTGAAGTAACTGGGTCTGATCACATGAACCCTGCATGCCGCCTGTGAGTCTTTGTTCGCAGCTTGGTGAACCATGTGATTACTTTGGTGGGATGGAAAATGGTCACGCTGGAGACTGAGGCATCTTTATTTTGCAGTCATATTTCCGCTGATTTGGAAGTTAGAGGACAAACGCTCTTGCTGTGAAGAGTTCATCCGACTAACACACAGACACACACCATTGTACCTCGGGGGGGACGGCTACTGTGCCCTTCCCCTTTTCCCCATGCTGTTCAAAGATTAAAAGGTGCATCCTCCATCAAAGGTTGCGGTTTTCTCGCTAAGCTTTCTCGCTTTCTCTTGGCAGCTCTTCGTGCTTTTTTATCTGGCTCAGGTCTACTGCCTGCTCTGACAGACCGAGTGGGATGAAAGGAAACAGATGAACAAAACAAATATTTATTTATTTATTGTCAGTGCGCAAACTTTGACAGGAGATGACATGGCATAAGTTCTTTTGTTGAACATGGCTCAAAGTTTTCTGTGTCCTTAATCATTTCTATGCAAAGTAGCTGGAAACAGAATAATAAAGCTAATCTGGGGATTTAGAGAATAACTTTTGAGGAGCTGTTTAATATCACAATAGAGTGCTGTGCGCAGTACGAGCTGTTGTGGAAATCCTCTCTTCCTGCATTTATTCGCTTGGTTCGACCAAAATCTTTTCCTATTTTGGGCTCTTGTTGGAAGACAAATTAAGAAAAAGCAGCAACAAAATCATGTAAAGTCTAAATTTTACTTGATGTACTAAATGTACAAAAATGTACTAAAATGTGCAAAAACTATATTTTTGGCCACTTGAGGGCTGCAGAAACAAACTGTGAACAAAAAAGTACAATTTATCACATTTTAACTTGACAGAAGCCCATTTACACATCAGACATAAAGTCTAATATTAAAGCAACATTATTTAGAAATTGGCATTTTGTGTGAACTACAAACAAAACTCATTACATCATTACATCATACAAGCAGTCGTGATTATTGATTCCCGCCGCTTGAAGTGTAAAGACATGATTACTGTAACTTTACTTCCTGTACACATTACATTTCCTTTGGTTTATTCTTTATATAATTTGAAAGATTTGAGAAATGATTCCACAGTGTTATTTTGGACTTGCAGAGCTAAGTTTGAATACATTAATTATCGCATCTACTTTTACAGAACCTTTATTATTATTTAATCTGTGCATTTATGCAACTTAGATGTGTAACATCTAAATTGCATTTTATGTCTCCTTACCAAAGAGTCAACATTAGTCTCCACCTGCTACTTTTTTAGGAGGGACAGTAATCAGAGTAACAGAGCCGAGTAACTTGACAAGTATTGTCGCAAATTCTGTGAGGGTGAAGTTGGGTGCACACTGATTTAAAGAAGATTAATGACAACTAAACGAAGACTGATTGTAGCCCAGGTATGTCCAACTGCCCAGACGGTCTTACTTCTTCCTTCCAGCTTATAGCCACTGATGTATCAACAGGCGAGCATCATTTTAATGGTTGTAGCAGGTTGAGATGGCAAATAACATTATATTATATAAGCTGATCAAATGTTTTTTATGTAAGATATTCTGCAAAGCAAAGCAACAGAACATGGTACTTCAATAAAACTATTTAGCCTTATTTTGAAAGCAGAAACAACGCGTCCATGCTCTCATAAATGAAATGTTTAAGTCACAAGCAATAAAACAGATCCTTGAATCAAGTTCAAACACTTTGGGTTTTGCCAATATGGCCTAATTGGCCTCGTGTGATTATTATTAGAATCGAACAGAGACAGAGTTTGACTGAGTTTATTACTCTTCTCACACATTTCACGGTGCATATTGATTTGCTCTCTTGTCCCCGGCACTTAAAGCTAGTTTGCCCTTCACTGCATGTCATGACAGAACAACTTGGTTTAGATTTCTTACAAACACGCCGACACGCTGGGTTTTTAAGTGAGAGCAATAGAGGAGCAGAAATCAAGCGTGTGGGGACAACTCATCATTATTCCTCTGCTGCTGAAACCATGTCTTCCTGAATAATGATACCGCTGCCTGTCAGAGCAGAGTCTGCTCTAACCGCAGTCGGCCTGTACAAAGACTTTCAGCCTGTCTCCTCTGCAAAGGAAACTTTTTCTTTTTAAGTTTTAATTGTGGAGGCTACAAAGTCACAGGCAGCACAGGATGATAAGGTAAGCAGGATGAATAATGTTAATAAGTATTACAGTGCTGGTGCGGGCACATTTGGGCTGTGTAAAGGAAGATAAGACTAAAAACAAAACAGCAAACAAAAAGCACACTAAAACAATGTCCTACAATAATATCAATGTCAGCCAAGAGCAGGCTGTATTATGAAATTCACATAACAGCAGTGGATTAAAGGGAAACGCCACCAATTTTACACATTAAAGTGTGTTCACAGGTCTTGAGGAGTTTTACTGCATATGTGAAAAAAAGTAGTACAAAGACTTCACAGAGGAAGCTGCATGTAATTTGTTAAATAGCCTCTGGTGATGTCACTCGCTGGTTATGTTGCATTGTGGGAAATGTAGGCGCCAGGTTTACCTACCTGGCTCTGAAAAGGAAGAAGATTGAGTGGAATAACAACGATGATACTTGATGATGATGCTTTATTGATTTTGATGACTGGATTTTAAACTATCCGAGGTGACCGCTTTTTGAAACATGGTGCCTGCATTACCCACAATGCAATTTATCACCCGAGGCAATTAATCAGATTACATGCACCTTCCTATGCAGCCACAAAAGACGTCATAAACTCCTTTTTTCCACGTACGAAGTAGTACTTCACAGACATGTGAAGTACTACTTGGTGGAGTTGGGAAGTTGCCTTGTAGAGTCTTCCGGTTTTATTTTGAAATAGCTTCCAAACTGAAAGACGGTGATTATCTGAAGCAACCCGATTCTCAGGAAACATTTTGGGAGTGAACGTTTCTGCAAACCATTAATATGTTGAAACTTTACATTCCGCCACGTAACAACCTCTCTTTAGTATCAATTTTAGTTTGAAACTAAAGAGACTGCTCTTATAGTCGGGTTAGGTTGAGGCACAAGAAACAATGTGACGCTACAAAGACGCCTGGAAAATGTCCTGACGTCTCGAAAAAGGTATCCAGTCACCGTCTCCAATAGTGTCAAACATGTAAAAAATATCCAGCGGTTTCTTGTTTAGAAATGTCGAAACACTGTCCTGAACAGTGGTCTCTTGCTTGGCAGCCATGCTCATATGCACATAATGCCAATGTGATATTACGCGTATTATAATAATGTTGATGTAACACACAGATTTAACTGCATCACGCTTTACAGAAACCTAGAATGTGACTAATTTCATCTGGTGAAAGGGCTTTAGACGTTTAATGCAAATTAAATTATCCAAAATATGTTTTTGGATTAGTAATTGAATAAAATAACCTCAGGCTAAATCATTCTCAGTAGGGGACTTCTTATTTTTTGCATATATTTCTCCCGAATCAGGATCTGATTTGGCAGCGCTGACGAGCAGATTGTATCAAAAACGTTGTCAGATGGCTGGCAGTGAACTTATTGAGAGGGAGCTACACACAGCAGCCCCGAAACCTAAACAAGTCATTATTTCGGCTAAATTAATTATGCATGAATCAAAAGCTTAAAAGTGGATTTGGCTCTGTGCCATTTCACGAAGAGGTCCAGTAGGTCTTAACTCCTTTAATAGCTCAGCACCAGCATTATCCACTGACTGCGCTGTGAATACGTAGCCATTTGATAATTTTGTCCTCGACGAGCCATTTAGATGCAGAGGTCGGTCGAGGATGTAGACTGTCGCTGAAAAAACACTGATTTGACTTCAAACTCAAAGCCCAAAGTGAAGTAGCGCTACTATTACATTTGGCTGGAGGCTTATTGAGATTTAATTAGGCTAAATTATTCCTCTGTTGTGTTAATTTAGGCCCAATGAGACGATGCAGAAAGACCTTAAAGTCGGGGATGGAAACGGTTTTCGAGTTCACTGAGTTCAGCAAATTGGACTTTCAGGAATCCTAATTAAAACTAATTGTTCCGACTAAACTGCGTCCCATAAAAAATATTTGGGTTGAATCACATGAGATGAAGTCGTGAAAGTGGAAACAAATGGACACTTTCTCACCCTGCTGACCAAGTGATGGGGGAATTTTCCTCCTAATATGGAGGAAGAAGCACAAGTAACAATACCACAGAGTAGAAATCATTATGTACATTATGTTGCAGCCGGTAAAGGTGGTCCACTCCATTTAATCAGTGATAAAATGTAACTAAGTACATTTGATTAAGTACTGTACCAAAGTAAAATGGCAAATGACAAATTTGTACCTTACTTGAGTATTTCTATTGTCTGCTAACTTCTTCTCCCACTCGACTGCATTTTGGAGGAAAATAGCCTATACTGGACTTTTACTTCTTACTACTTTTTTAACACATTTAGTTACTAGTTATTTTGGAGATTACATGCCGCATTAGATACAAAGTAGCACATTTTTAAATGTGTTCATTTCATCGACAATCTGCTTAAAAATAACAGGTTCCAAAGTGCAGGAAAAAATACTGAATACTCTTGGCAGCTTTTGGCGACACTGCATTTAGTTGATAACTTTAGCTACTAGTTACTTTGAGGATTGCATGCTGCTTCAGAGGCAAAGAAGTAGCATTTTGAAATTGATCTAATCCGCAATCAAATCTTAAGAAGTTGATCCCGATGATCAGAAAAAACGCTGAACATCGGTCGACCCATAGAGAGTATACATGTAAATATATTGGTTTATTTACTTTTGATTCTTAAGTGCATTTGATATGAGATACTTTACGACTTTTACTACTTTTCGTAAGTAATATTCTAACATGATATCTTTATGTATGACTCATATCTAGAATCTTTACCCAAGACCGTGTGTGTGTGGGATCATCCTGGCTGATATGGGTCTCATGGAGTCTTCTCTGGGTACTTTCCACACTCTCACAGTAACAATACTCACTTTTATGGAGGCTGCTTTGAATCAGTGTTGTGTAACCTGCCAGACCTCTTGTGACCCTCTGTTGTTTGTCCTGCAAGTATAAAGGTTCCCTTGGATTTAAGGTTCACCCAGGAACAGTCCTCTCTCTCTCTGATTTGCGCCTCAGGTCTGGTTTCTGTGTCGAACAGGTGACTCATCTGGGTTATGGATTTTACCACCCTGTCATCTCGGTTTGTTTTTGGTTTCTTTCTTTCTTTTCTTTTTTCTTTTTAATACCGCGATGAGCTAGACTTTGATTTAAATGGTATTTTTTCTTCTTCTTCTTCTTCTTCTTCTTCTTCTTCTTCTTCAGGGATTTGACGTCTCCAAATGAAACCCAATTAGTCGTTAATCAATTCCATTCCAGTCGCTGCGTGATTCTGCTTCAGGTTTTGGCACTAACAGGCTTCCAGGAGTCTCTCCGGTGGATGACAGCGGGGAGCAGTGCTGCTGGAGATGCTCTACAGCTCGCACAGCCGCTAGAACAGACAAACCTCCCGCCTCACCAGAAGCTCCTGAGCGCAGGAACTATTTCCAATAAAATAAATTAAAAAAAAAAAAAAACTCCGATGAATGGGACTCTGCCCTGCGCCGGATCCTGAGCCTGACTCTGCGTGGAAGCGGGGCGCATGAGCGGACAGAAAGGGACGCTTTCTCTCTCTCTCTCTCTCTCTCTCTCCCTCTTTTTTTTCTCTCTCTCCTCTCAGTTCGAGTCGGAGGGTGGGAAAAAAAAAAAAAAAGACGCAGCAGTGACAGAGCAGCAGTCGTGCGCAGCGGCGAAATAGAACCAACTATTGTAAAGGGAGACGGGGAGATTGATAACGCAACTGGGCGAGCGACGAGAGCGGCAGATGTAAAATTTCTTTTTAGCCCAAACCGTCGCGGCTGGTTTGGAGCCAGCGGTGTGCTGGATGGGGTTTGTTACTGCGCTCTCCTGCTCATCACGCACCGCTTCCAGCCTTTTTTTTTTTTTTTTTCTCCAGCGCTACTTGGGGGATCTCGGACGGCTGTCTGTGAGGGAGTACTGCTGCAGAGACTAACGGGGAATGCCATGTGTTGTTGCGCGACATAGAAGCTCTTTGTGGGCTGTTTTTTTTGCACCAGGGGACAGGTGGTGCCGTTTGTGTGCGTGCGTGTGTGAGAGTGAGTGAGTGAGTGAGTGTGAGTGAGTGAGTGTGTTTGTGTGTGTGTGAGAGATAAGAGTGTGAGTGCGCGTATGCATGTATGTATGTATGTGTGTGCTTGTGTTGGAGCGAGCTGGCGGGG
>OMLP01019259.1:0-32286 GCA_900302685.1 Spondyliosoma cantharus
TTTAGCACTGTTGCTACGCTAACGCTAACGTACACTACGGTTGTGATTTAATACGCCGTGTAAAGCACAACTCAATGTCGGAATGACCGTTGGATATCCACATTTTGAGTTCAAGACAAGTTCATTGTATGAAGGCGAATGTAACTACAGCAACGCTACTGCTTTGTGGTAGCATTTTTACGTCATCCGCAAGGACTCGTTTACGGCGCTGGTCGCTCGGGAGTAAACAGAGGCAAAGCAGCATGGCGGAGACGGAGGAGAGCACAATGGAAGACGAAAATAACATTACTAGTAACGTTACATCAGACGCGGATACAGAAGCAGAACCCCAAGGGATATATATCGTTATCGGGATATAAAATTAGCTATATCATGATATACAATTTTGTCCATATCGCACAGCACTATGTGTGAATGAGTACAATGTTTCTAGGATAGCATTAGAGAGTGCTCAAAAAATTAAATTTGTTTCCTGACAAGCTCTCAAAACAGCAGATTTTACCAGAGTGGGAACTGGCAAAGTATAATCGTAATGGTTTGAAATGAGCGATGACAACAATTTTCTTGAGGTTACTGCTTAGCTAATTGATAAGGGATTTCATGAAACTGTCCATGGTCAGTTCCTAACCTTGAGTTTGTCGTGGGAGGTGTAGGGGGCCTCCGGAGCATAGATCCTGAAGATGTCAGCCAGACAACAGGCCACCAGTAACCGTACGTCTTTATTGGGGTTCCTGAGGAAGAACTCTGAGGCGAGGTGGAGTGCCAGGGCGAGATACTGCTGCTTCTCCTCTTCAGAGTCTTGATCCATGTCCATGTAGGTTTTCACCACCATCTGTGAAACAGTGCGACAAGGGAGGACCGTGAGATAGGAACATCTTGGGCAGGCCAAAATTTAAAAATAGTTGAGTGATTTGAAAATGCTTGACAGCTTTGATTTAAGAAAATACAGCATGCATCACAGCTTCAGTTTAATTGAGTGAAACATTAGTGGGGAGCTGCTGTGGCAGAAGGTTGTTCAGTTTTTAATGTGTGGCTGGTGCTCCTGCAGTGCAAAATGACCCTGAGACAGAATCCAATAATGCTACAGTTTCCCACAGGATGTTGTGAGACTAAGGTGGGTACACCTCAGACGGTCTATGTGGTCTGGGGGCATGCTTCTCCCAGAAGAGAATTTTGCACATTTTAGAGTTAGATGCATCAATCTGGTGGACTTTGAGAGGATATATCATAAACAACATGACCATAAATGAGAAAATTGTAGAAAATAATCAAATCTAATACTAAGCTAGGGCTCTGCTGCCGGGTGATTAGTCCAGCACACACAACCAGTACTCTACTACACAGTTTTGGCTATACAATGTTAACATAAACCTATAAGCTATAGTCAACAGTCATATCGACTGACTGGCTAGATCAGGTCTAGTTTGATAAGTGATTTCAGTGTAGTGGCCACAACAGACTTGCAAGTCACATTGACAACCACTTACTCAGAAACAAAATCATTACAATATACACAGAGAAATATTTTTTTCTGAGCTTGAAAAACACTTCAATAATTATTTCTATTCTCATAATTTGACCCGTAGCATCCAATAAATTTTTTTTTAAACTCATGATGAAATCCACTATCCTTGACAGGCCACATTAGTTATAACGTCATGTACCAAAAGCAAACGAGGAAGAACCATCAAGGAATTGAATTTTAATACGAACTGTAAACACTCGCATTCAGAGTAGCTTAAGCAATTATCCACAGCATTTTATAATCTGCATCAGTAACAAGTCACTTGGCCTGACAGAGCTGGTCTACTAAAAGCGACTGCATCCAGTTTCATGTGAAGGCATTAATTAGAGTAGAGACAGTGAACAATGCAGTCTCAAACAGAGCCATGGCTTAGAGCGGCCCGGATGGGCTATTGGGAATACTGGAAGAATTTCTAGTGGCCTGGCAGGCTGACTGGGCTAGAGTGTCAGGCCAGTGTTAAAAATGTTAATTTAAAAATGGATTATTCAGAAAGAAAAACACACAGCAGCTTCAGTCCTTCAGAACTATAGACCGCTACCCCTACCTGCTTTAAATCCGATAGTCTGTCAACACATGCGATTAGTCGTCCGCACAAGCACTTGGCACGTGGAGTGCAAGTGTGACCTGCAATATTTGCTGTCATATCTGACACTTTTCACAATATCGAACAGCTGTTATGGAGCTGCATGCATGCAGCGCTTTAAAACACCAGCTGTAAAACAATCAGTCCATTAGAGCACAAAAATAATACAATAGTATTTATTCCTGTTGCCTTGATTATGGAAGTGCAGTTAACCAATTCTTGAAACTGAACACTTGACTGACACTTCAACTATTTTCGGATGTAGGAAACTATGAGTAAGAGATATGTTCAAATCAAATCAATTTTATTCATATAGCCCAAAATCACAATCACATTGCCTCAATAGGTTTTAATGTTACTGGCCTCAACAGTAAACCTAAAACAAATAATTCAACAATATGTGTGGCCTGTTGTAAATGGAGTACGTGTTGAGATTGGCCTGAACTGACATGAGACAGTTGGCCTGAATTTACACCCCAGTCAACTTTGGATACGAGCCAAATGAGGCTAAAGCAATGTAGAGCTCAAGATCTCAGCCAAACCACTCAAGTGTGCGACAAACCCTTATCATCAAGAGTTACTGAATTCAATCCCCACAATGCAGAATATTTTAATACTTTTTAAAGAATGCATTTGAGGTAAGAATTACTCAAGGTGTGCTGTGAATTTTTAAGCACTAAAGGCTTTTAACGGTGTATTGTAGCTCATAAATACATTTATTCGTCTTGAAAATGACTTTACCAGTGCTGATACAGGTTGCTATGATATAATCCAAATGGACAAAGTGTCCAAAGCTTAAAATGACTAAACTTATGTGTATAACTTGTGTGTATACGAGAGTGAGGCGAAGCCGAGCAGAGCAGCGGAGCTCACTAAACAGCCAGGCAGCCAGCGGGGGTGGGGGATGGGCCAACAGCTCCAGCAGACTGCAGAGCACCACACTCCTACACACACGTATACACACACACATACACTCTATCCAACCCTCCACCGTTCCAAGCTGAAACAGTCACAACCCAGCCGGTGAAGGCTCTCCACACAGTCGAGTGTGTGGGCCTGTTGGGCTGCGAGTATGTGGCGTCTGCACCCTCAATTTCTAGTTTATTTCCGAAGTATTTTAGCTCAGTCTGACAAACAGTCGATCCAAAGAGAAATTAACCTCTACCTTGATAATCAAGTTGAACAAAGACTCTTTTGGGTTATGGACTGATACGCATAGGGCTCTGGGAAATTCTCCTGAGCAGTGTTCTTTTTATAGCCTTACCAATTAAAAGATTAATCAAGAAAATATTGGCAAAACACTTTTACCCCATTTCTAACTGCCTACTAATACAAAATATATTGTGCTGCTTCAGCTGAATGTTTAACTGAAATCCAGCCACAGTTTAACCCTGTAATTCTTACAAACAGCTCTGATAACATCTAATGAACTGTTAACCGACAACCATTTCCTTTCCCTGGGAAGAGTCATAAACGTTTTACCCCTCACCCTTCATTACAATCAGACAGGTTAGGCAGGGTTTTGAACGCTTGGGCTAAAGCAAACATGAAAAAAAAAATTCAGCATGACAGTGGCTCAAACGTGATAAGCTACAACGTTGTCACAAAATACTTAACAACCGTCATGCAAAGGTATTTATTAAGTTATTAAATACAAAACGTGCCCAATGGCTTGTCTACTTCCGAGGTGAACTACAAGATATCGCTAGTGTGTAGGAGAGTTCTCCACCTCTTCCGCCATCTGCGAAATCCCTGTCTCTACCAAGCCCCCTGTCACAGCTCTGGGCTTTGAAGCCAATTTGGCATAGCGCCAAACCATGTTATTGTACTTACATCATGTAATGCACAGGGGTCCAAAAGGACTTTTCCCATAAATTTACAATGTAAAAGAGCCTCACGATTAAATCAATATAACTGCATTCAAGCTAGAAGAAGGCTAAACCAGAAATTAGCTGCTCGGCCGGTGAAAGTCTCTAGCATGCGTGCTCTATAGGCTGCACAACGTGGAGGCTACACTAACCATCAAGATTCTCATGTTTAATTGATTTTTCTTTTCAATCATGAAGACTAGACAGGGCCCACCCACTCAGCTGTAGAACCCAACAACGAATCACCATAAACAATCGGGCAATTAGCAGGATTCCCTACAGTGGCCAGTGAGGATGCATATATCATCAAATGTTATTGCAAAATGTCCTCCTTTAATTCCCACCAGTCATTCAAAAAACAAATATCCGGGAAGCCCTGCTTTCTGCAGTAAAATATAATTTTCAAAAGAGTGCACTGCAGCTCTGTTCTTCTTTAGTAACAAACACGATCCTCTGTATTAAACTTTGCTTATTATAAATCCACCCAGTACATTAAGTGAGTTTAAATGTGATTTATCACATGATGAAAGACCAGTTTTGTGTCCACTTGTTAACATCTAGCTAACACAGACTCAGCTTGTTGCTACTCTACCACTAACATGCAGGTTTAAATTAAACTCTAGAAATACACAGATTACAAAAATTAGGTCCTTTATTTACTGGGCTCAGTCATATTCTGGTCAATATTCACAATACATTCAGACAAAAAGACTTTGAAGAATTTGCTTCTTGTGTTGCATGTTGACATGAGTATTTATTCGAATGGGGAGACTGAATGAAAAGTTTGACCAGTCTGGTGCAATATGGACTCCGAACTGAAACTTTGCAATGTCACATCCGCAATGAGGTTTTGACCACAGGTAATAACCCAAACTACTGCAAGACTTACAATGGTGGCTGACTGCACATGAGAGTGACCGAATAACCAAGACATTAACCATATAAAATAAGCTGTCTACTGGCTATTCAATTTAATTCAATTCAATCAACTTTATTTATTCCCACTGGGCAATTCAGTTTGCATCCTCAAGTCACATAGGAACAACAACAAAAACAAAAAAGCCCTGCCGGCAGCGCGACACAGATATTAAATCTCTTCCACCAAACGACTGGCTAGATTACTGCCCATGCAATTAGTGGGAGCCTTTCCAACTCTTAGCAGTGCACAGCAGAGGTTAAATGCATCCATAAACATTTGTCTTTCACAGTCAATAACATGCCATTCTGCACATTGGTACATCTTGCCATGGGGTGTCTGTGTGTTACGGTCACGATGCTCCTCCATAAACAGTTCTTGGATGTCAAACAATCTAATGTGATTAACAAGACTCACGGGATACATGTAAACAAAGATGCCAACTTTGAAACTGCCGTGGCTTGAAGTGTGGGGGAGGGTTGATATCAGGATTCAATGTAAGAAGGTTTAATACCCATGTTTTAAGCAGCCTTAATGTATCAAATAACAGTGAGACAATGTGGAATAGGTCACTTGTAGTAATGAACATACTGATAATTCTCACTTCTCTAAAAGCTCACTGTACACTACCTGCTTAGCATCAAAATTAGACAGACACAATGAGAAACTAGCTGGTGAATATACTGGAGAATGTAGCACCTTAAGAGCCAGACAATTCCCTCAGAGTTGGTAGAGACCAAACCAGAGCTAAAATACAGTGAATACTGACCTTACATTTGCTAGGTGGCCAGAAATATGACTCATGTGAATAATAATGTTGCTCTGAAACTGCTGGATAGATTGCATCCAGAAGATGCTGTATAGTACAGTGATAGGGATGTACATGATCAGCAACAACACTCAAGTAGGCCCAAAGTGTGCCATAAAATGTGTCCCATACCACCAGCCTGAGCCGTCTATAGAAGGCAGGCTGGATCCATGCTTTTGTGTCTATTACACCAAATTCTGAGCATGCAACCTTTTTTCTATAATTCAAATGTCCATTTTTGGTGAACCTGTGCCAAACATGTGTCCTGTTTATAGCTGACAGGAGTGGCACCCGGTTTGGTCTTCTGTCTGAGCCCATCCGTTTCATGTTTCAACGTGTTTTACGTCCAGAGAAGCTCCTCTGCATATCTCAGTTCTAGCAGGTGATTATTTGAGAAACTGTTGCTTGTCTATCAGCTTGAACCAGTATGGTACATAATCCCCCCCCCCTTAGACTTATGTTATCAACAAAGTATTCTCACCCAGAGAACTACCACTGGAGATAGTTGTGCCTGAAAATCACAAAAGATCAGCAGTTTCGGAAATACTAAAAGCAGCCTGTCTAACACCAACAAATATGCCACGTTTAAAGTCACCTTTCTTTCCAACACAGTGCCTGGTTTGAACTTCAGCAGATCATCTTGATCATATCTACATGCCTATTTACCGGGGGTGTAACAATATATGTATTCGTATTGAACCGTTTCGGTACAGGACGTTCGGTTCGGTACAGGGCTGTGCACGAGTGAGTTCCCGGAATGGAAGTTGCATGTGTTTATTTTCCGCCTGCAGCTACACGTGTAGCCCGTTTACGTCATGGCTAACACTAGCGAGGAGCCAGAACTTGAAAACCTTCCCTTGTCGCTAAAGTCTCCTGCTTGGGAACACTGCTGCTTCCTGGTTAAATATTGCAACGGAGAAAATTTTAACTGGCGAGGGTCCCAGATGTGACGGAGGTGTGGTTTGAGAATCCAGTCTCAAGAGGGGTCCTTGGCCATGTCCGCTAACCAGGAAAAACATTCCGATCGCCCTGCTCATCGATCCAAGTCATGTATAGGTATATTCATTTTGACGTGGCTTGAACACTACTATTCCACACGGAGATGCCGGACCACTGCGAACCACTGCTCGACGAGCGCTACAGGGCACACAGGTGACTGTGTCGATGCCTGTCCAAAAAAACGTGACTGTCAATAAATCGTCCAAAAATGCATAGTCATCCTTATATCTTCGTATAATGAAAGCCTGTACTCACAATAACGGAGTCAATGTGTACAAGTTAATCTTTCTGGCAAAAAATATGAGTATGAGCTTGAGTAAAACTGAACAGGACTACATGCTGGAACTGTTAGTGCTGCACTTTACTTGTGGAAAAGCTTTGTTAAAAGCGTTTAACAAGCTGTGAGGAATTTATTTTTTATAATATTTAATATATTTTTTGTTTGGGTATATTTTCTTCATTGGAAAGCTCATTTTATATATATTTTGTTTATTTGAGATTAATCTATTTAACTTATTCCCAGGCAGCACTTTACAACAGTATTCTATATTCTTATTTTCACATTTTGTATAATGTCACAATAAACAAAAGTTCTGAATACACAACAAGCAAATTTATGTTTTGCATTTTGTTCCCATACTGTACCGAAAATGAACCGAACCATGACCTCAAAACCGAGGTATCGAACCGTGATTGTTGTGTATCGTTACACCCCTACTATTTACTATCAGTTAAAGTGGCCAGTGAGTTGTCATTATATACATATGTATAGCAGCATGACAGTTACTTTTAAAACTGGGCCAAATGCAAACATGAGTCACCGATTTGTTTCCGTGCAGTAAAAATAGCTTCAGTGCGCAATGTTTGCTTTTCTTGAGTTCACATTTTGGGATCGTCCCCTTTTCCAGACCTTCAGGGGATCAGATGCAGTGCTGCGTGAACCCTGAAGAGTTGGTGACTTAAATACTTCTGAACAGCAGTATCTCATGTGCCACATCACACTCAATCATGAAACTCTAAAAAAGGCAGAGGATTGGGGAAAGAAGTCTAAATGAGAGGAAATGCCTCTTATGACTTCATATACAGGAGTTCACAAAGTTAGGAGGGCTTTGGCGTTGTGCCAGGGGGCTGGAGAGTGATGCATGAGGTTAAGAGTGACAGAAAATGGTGGCTTGACAGCAAGAAATCTCATCAACATACCTTTAACCGTTTGACCACCTCATCGTTGGTTATTTTGTCCGTAATCTCCTTCACTCCGGGAGGATAAATGATCTTTCCGTCCCCCGCCGGTTTCTGCTGTTGCGGGAACTCCATGCTTGTTGATGTATGGTCCACACGGTCTTCTACTGGCCTCTATGGGTCAGAAAACAAAAGTTCAACACAACCATGCTACCGCACTTACCAAAACCTCGTTTTAACCATCATTCTCATTTACCTATCATCAATTTTGCCCGCTAAAATTGTCGACGCCGCACCGGTATATTTACCGATATTCCGAGCCACAAAACTTTCCGGACAGAAAGCCAACATTAAAGCAGCATTGTGTATATTATTAGCTCGCGTGCTAAAACACCTCAGCTAAACATCAGCTCCATATTTTCCGTAAATCTCTCATCAAACACCGTATAGCTGCAGAAACAAGCTCAAATGCTCTTTCGATGAGATTATAGTTGCTACACCCGCTAAGTCGCTAGAAAACCACTTTAAAACAAACACGAGAGCAGTCGGTGAACGTCTACTGTCATACAGGTTATCAAATTAGCTAGCTAGCTAGTTGCAGTGCAAACATCATTGGCTAGCGGCTAGCTTTTTGCGGGAAGGAAGTAGCAGCGAGTGGCTGTTACACGTTAGCCGTGCTGGCTAACTGGTTAGCCTACTTTTGCTAGCCTAGGCCGCAAACTATTCAGGTACCCATCACATCTCCAGCTACAGACAATCACAGAGGAAGTGAAGTATCCTATCATCTATGCCTAAAATAGCCATGCTCGTGGTCAGTTCCTGTGCTTTACAACAAATGCAACTACTTTATGAAGTTTAACAACGAAGCTAATTTACTTGTTACTGTCTTTTTTCAACTTCAACGCATCGCTCCGTACTGCCGCTAGTTCACAGGCGAAGAAGGGCTGCTACCGTCGCCCTGAGCCCTCCTCTCTCACCACCAACTTGCCCCCACGGCGGATTTACAACACCCCAACAAATGCAAAATGAATCTGTTTTCAAACACACAACTACGACTCAAACCGCGGGATATTTGCCAAGCGTCTCCTCGTTAGTATTTACCTCTCAAGTGGGCCGTTTTAATTCATTAGTCTGACACAGGTTGGGTTTAGTTTTCGGCACAAAGCTCTCTGTCCGTTCAGTCAGTGCTGTCTGTGTGAAGGCTGGGTGCAGAGCGCCCCCGTCGGTCTCACAGGAGTACTGCAGCACCAAATACATGGCGGGAGTCAGAAACAAACAGCTCGTACAGTCCAGTCACACTCTGTCCTTCACCAACATCTGGGGTTATCTTACAAATATTAAAATAACTGCCATGTGTGTATTTTATTTTTAAAAGAATCACTATGAGTGTCTATATATTAACATGTGGTGAATAACATGTATCTGTTTTTGCGTCACATATATGGAGAAATAAAATTCTAATTGAATTCAATTCGAAAACCTTTATTTGTCCCTCGAGGGCAATTAAAGGCAAATCTACTACTACTACTACTACTACATATTGACCATTATTATCATAATTGTAGTCGTTGTTGCTGGTTCAATGGCTTAATAACCTAAAGTGAAGTGTGTCAACACTTATTTCTGCTTTCACCATGTTTACTGATATTTATATTTCATCTTACTACTACTGCTAAATTCCACACATTTACTTTCTCTATTCGATGAACTGTGATAGTAGTGACACCAGTAGTCAACTAGTAATTAAACATTGTGAAATTAACTTAGTAACTAAAAACGTACTTGAGTGTTTCCATTTGATGTTACTTAATACCTTTAATCAACTACTTTTCAGATGGAGATATTTCACTCAGCTAAAAGTTTCTTCACAGATTACGATTTTACACACAACACGATCAATGAATGAAACGTTTCTTGCAAGCCTAGGCTTTTTATACTTAACAAGATTGGTTGTCATTATTAAAATGCTTCTTTTACTTTTAAAACACTCAACGGGAAGCATGTGGAGGGCCAGGCCTTTATTTTGAAGTCGTTGTGTTGATTTCCGGTGTCACCTTTCTGGCGGTCCGAGTTCAGTCAGTTGAGATTTTCTGCGGTGGTTTTCCACCGCTTGGAGTGCTGTAACTGATCACAACCTTCAGTTGCTCCACTTCGGTTAGTCTATCCGACTCTACAGTAGCATGTCCTCAGCTCTGGACCACCCTCTCGTAGCCCGCCAGCTACTTAGTTAGCCTCGTGTGGCCGCTGATGAGAGCACCCGGCGGCTACTGCTCGGCAGCGGAATGCCTCGGAGGAAGAAAAACGGTCATAGCCCGGCTAGAGTTCCCGGCGGGCCGCCAGAAGGGGGAATCCTCGGCCACAACACGGGTTACCGACTACCTCAGGGATTTGACGGCGCAATGGCGAACAACTTTCCATCCAGCACCTCGCTCTCCAGCTCCGACAAGGAGAGAATCGTGAAAAGCATGCAGGAGATGTTCTCACACCTGGACCCTGAAGTTATTTACATCGTGCTGTCCGAGTGTGATTTTAAAGGTAGCTCTGAACACGGAAGCCCATTAGTCCAACCTGCTGTGTGACTCTTTGGAATGCTATGCAGTGTAACTTTGCTAACCAGTTAGCTGGGCAGCTTGTTAGCAGTGCTTTTTTCCACTAATGACTTGACAGTGGAGGTCCCATGTGTGTTACTGACAGTATAAGTAGTCAACTAAAACCTCACCCAGTAGCACCTTTCACCAGGCTCTCCCACCTGTTGTACCTGTACACGTGAGCTTCACTGGTTATATGCCTGTCTCCAATACATAATGGGTGTAACATTATACGTGTGCGTTTAACGTCAGGGACCAGGTGTCTCTCAGTTCAGTAAAGCAGAATAAAAACCGAAAAGATACTTGATTAAGTTGTCCACATTGCTGACTGATATAAGAGTAAACGCCTGTTTCAGAGCCTGGGGGGCACACATGTCACTAATCAAAGGTCAGATGACTTCAGAGTCCTGTCTGAACAGGCTTAGTAGCAGAAGTTCACATAATTACATAAAAAACCTGCTTCTGTGCATAAGACACCTGCACTGCACTAACCGCCACTGTCATGTACATTATATAAGCTCAACACTAATTTAGTGGTGTAGATTCTGAGTAGTTGAGATACCATGCAGTCATTTATCTGAATAAAAATGTGACAAAAATGTTTAAAAAGTTAATTGTTGTTGTTTATAAATGATCATTTAAACAATTTGAATCTTAAGCGTAACAGCGATATTCTCTGGTGTGGGTTCAGACCCTAGTGGCAATACTTAAATATCACTTATGCAACAAATATTATTAATGTATTTACTTTGGCAGGCACGTTTCAGTGTTGTTAGAAGTATTGAAATATCAATATTTCATATTTGAAACTGTTCGACGCACATTGTTTGCAGAATTGATACTCCAGTAATAGCTGTGTTAACATATTTATCTTTGAATAAATATATTTGATTTTATTTGCTCAATGTTTTGGCAGTTTCCCACCATGGTATCGAATGTATTATTGATGGTTGATTTATTTTCAAGGTATTGTATCAAAGTCAGAAATTGCAATATCGTAGCTACACTAGCACTTTTTGCTGTTTGCTGTTGCTACTTTTTTTATTAGTTTGTTTATTTTGATTTAATTATTATTAATGCACTCTTTGTTCTACGTGAGCTCATCAGTGCAAATACCAGGAAATCAAATACTGAAATGTTGAATCATGAGTTATAAACTTGACGGACTCACTCCTTTCTTTTTCTTGTTTGCTCTGTTTGTGTCTTAGTTGAAAATGCAATGGACTCTCTCTTGGAGCTTTCTGTGGCTGCTGAAGTTGCAGGTCCTATACCCTCTCCCATCTCTGGCTTTGAGCGCACAGCTGCAGCCCTGCTCAGCCCAGGCCACTTTTGTGAGCCTAGACCAGACCCAGTTTCCTCTGCTCCCTCCACCAACCTCCTGACAGAGGAGCTGGACCTGCTGGTCGATCAGGAGCTAGAGACATTAACCACACAACAAGACATTAAGGAAGAGCGCAACAGCAGCCAGTATTTATCCACTTTCCCTCCACCACCATTCCCACAGCAGGTTCTCCCTGAGCTGCTTCAGTCCAGCCTGCATCCTGGATCTAGAGGGCCCTCTGGTGGGTTAGTGGAGCACATCTCTGGAGCGTCCTCTCCACTCGATCAGCTAAGCCATTGGGAAGATGGGACTGCAGAGGAGCAGCAGTCATTAGTGGATTTCACACATCTGATGGCAGAAAAGCCTGCAGACAGGCCGAAGCCTCCTTTGGACCTGGCAGCTTCGGGACGTCCTTCGGCTTTCCAGGTGTATAAAAAGCAGGACCCATCACAACCTCCACCAGACAAAGCTGGGGTCATGCCCTCTCAAGCGATAGTCGGAGGGGCAAGATCTAAGGTGAACGTGCCAAATCAGGAGCCGCTTGGCTACGTGCCATCACCCTGGAACCTGGGAGCACCTGCGTTTTTGCCCCGTATCCATGGAAACCAGGGGCCAGCATTCATTACCCCTGTGGCTCAAACGCCTTTTGCCTGGCCCAGCCAACAACCCAGGCATGCCTCTCCCTGGCTGAGTCAGGGCCCTGTCAGTCAAGCACCTCTCAAACCTTCTGCTACTATCCCAAAGTCCTGGGCCCTGCCTGCCCCTCATCCTCCTGCGCAGCATAGCAGGTTTCGTCTTCAAGGGAAGGTCCTTGTGCTGATACGTGGTGCTCCAGGATCTGGCAAGTCGACCTTGGCAAGGTAAGAATGTTTGAATACTCGATAGCAATACACTCTGCTCTCTTGTAGCATATGCTCTTCAGGAGGGCTGTTTTGTAGTTGCATCACAGCTACAGCTAACCCTGAGAAGACTTGGTTGCATGCCATGAACAAGAAACAAGCTTTACTGTTATTGGAAAGTGCTCATTCGGCCTGCAAATGTTTTGTTTCTAACAAGCTGAGAAATCAGAGAAGCACTTTATGAGAAGATTGTTCACGCCTGTTTTGTTGGCTTGTTATTGAGCTTTTAGGAATGATTTTAAAATTTGACCTTTGACATTGACATAACATGGTCAAGCACTTCTTACCACTGTGAGCCTTTCGGTCTTCAGAGCAGAGACTTTTGTCAGTGCCAAGGTCAAGGCTGCAAGCTTAAGCTGATAATGCTGGTTGTTTGTGACTCAACTCTAAAACGGCCTGTTCCTGGAAAGTCTCAAAAAAGTCAGATTACACCTCTTCATGTAACATTTTAAAAACAATGTTGTTTTTGTTGTGTTTCCCATTCCCTGTAAAATACTCCATTACAGGGAAAAGGTCAAGTAAGGTACAATACTCAAACTGTGTTAAAAGCATAGATAATAAAAAGATACATTTGAGGAAAAATTCTGACAACATTAAATACTGGTAAACAGTCTGGTAAAGTGTGTGTGTATATATATATAGAAGCAATTGGAAATTACTCTGATCAAAAAATATTCTCAACTTTAGCATGTTCTTTTTGATGCGAGAAAGAGTGAGTAGCTGTTTTTTTTGTCTTATTCAGCTACTTGCCAGTAGGTTCATTCAGCACAGCGATTAGTGTAAATCAGGGTACCTAACAAGATCATATTATTTAAATAGATCAGATGTGTCAGTAGAGACTACAAAATGACTACAATAGCCACTGCTGCCCAAGAGTCATGGACATTTTTACTGAAACGATCACAAACGATGTGCGTGTGTCTGCAGAGCCTTGGTCGAGCATAACCCAGGTGGAGTTAAACTGTCCACTGACGACTATTTCTCTCGCACCGGAGAATATCAGTTTGACCCCGCTGCTCTGGGGGAGGCTCATGAGTGGAACCACAAAAGAGGTAAACAACGCACACACACACACAGACACAGACACGCACACACACAATTTTGATAAGAAGTGATGCAGCATTATTATTTTATCTACGTAATTGATTGCCATTGTTTCCCTCTTAGTGCTGCTTAGTATTGTTTTTTTTACCCTAGTTGCACTTTAACAACATAATATTTTTGTTCCTCTTGTGCCAACTTTATTACATAGCCAAGGAGGCTTTTGTAAGGGGTGCTAACCCCATCATCATCGACAACACCAACATGCAGGGCTGGGAGATGAGACCCTATGTGGTTCAGGTCAGTCAACCTTCCTGCAATGCATAAAGCAAAGCAGCAGATCTCACATGGCCAGCTGATTATGTTGCAGCACTTATTGTTCTGGAGAAGAGGTTCATAACACCCCCTCTTAAATAACATTTATTCATTACACTGTAAATGGGTTAGGCTTGAGCCCCTTATTGGTCTCCCATCTGCCCTACAGGCCCTGAAACATGGATACAAGGTGCTGTTCCGAGAGCCAGACACTTGGTGGAAGAACAAGCCTAGAGAACTGGAGAGGTGAGAGACAAAGAGGGATTACAGTTGCATCTGTTTTTGATGTATGATGTCGACTATATTTTTTCCCACATTTTGAGACGGTATTTCAGTTTTGAATCTTGGATCTGTTTGTACATGTGTGTTTTTATGCCTATGCAGACGTACCACGCATAGCGTGCCAGTGGAAACAATCCGACGCATGCTCATGGGATATGAGCGCTTCGTCTCAGTCCAGTCCATCATGGGTTCACAGATGCCCGAGTTTAAACAGCGCCTCGTTCTGGAGAACAGAAGCTCACAGTGAGTGCCGCTGATCTGCTTTAACCTGATTGAGTCACATTGCATTTTGACAAAGAAGACCCAGTTGTAACTCATATAACAGAGAGAAGCATCTAATTTAGGAGACTTTGTGAATATTCTTGAAGTCATGTAATGAACATAAACACTAATCATCCAAATCATTGGGCTAGATCAGAATGTCATTGTTGTTCACCCATCATAAGTTATGTTGACTGGATCCTTTCATATCTCGTTTTCTCTAGGCCGGTGTCTTCTGGGGCACCTTGTCCTGACCTTGTAGAGCAGCCTGGATTGACTGAGGGATGTAAGAAGTCCTGCCCTCAGCTGTTTTCCTCCCTCCCAGACGTGTCATCTATCGGCCGTTCCTGTGAGGTGGGAATACTGGAGGACGATGCCCACAAATCTACAGAGTCCCTCAATTTTCAGCCTACTGGAAGACTCGCAGAACAGCCTGAAATGTCGGACGGGGAAGATGACATGGATTTGGGGGAATTAGATTTGGAGCTGGACGCCCAGCTGGAGCTGAATCAACCAATAGGAGATCAGAGAATCCCAGATTGCATTGTGGAGTCGGTGATGAGCGAAGATCACCGTGTGGATGAACTGCCTGTGGCTTTTTCTGAGTCTATCAAACAAAGAGTGAGGCGAGAAAGGCCAAGCAGGAGGTCTGGTTTTGACAGGTTGGAGCCTGCAGATCTGGTGAAAGATACTCAAAAATCAGACAGTGAGGAGAAAGAAAAGACTAAGGGAGCAGAAGGGGTTGAGATGCCGAGTGACGGGGAAAACCAGATGTTGGACTTTTTAGGAGATTGGCCCTCCGAAGGGTCGCTCAGACAGCGACAGGTGAGGAGAAGAGAAAGAAATAAACAAGGAACTGGGGAGGAAGCTGAAGGTGTGCCTCAAGAAGCAAACGGAAATAAAACAAAAGTGCGGTCAGGACCCACAGAGTTTCAGAAGCTTCTGGATCTTATTCAGACTGGTGAGGCTGCCAGTCAGACCGACTCTTCCCGCTCATCATCAATTTCCCTGAGCCCTGAAGGGGAATCAGAGGAAGAGGAGGAGGCAGGTGGCAGAAGTTCTAATAGTGAGAAGAGAGAGCAAAACGTGAACCGGGTTAACAGCAGCAGAGGTGAATTACCTGACTGTGTTTTAGACTGGAAGGCAGCGGACTCTTGTAAGGTCAGGGAATCAAGACTTGATCATTGGGAGGCGCTTAAAACTGAAAATGAAGTGATTAGTACCAGAGGAGGGAATGATGATGTGTTAGAGATTGACGGAGAAACAGGATCTGTGGATTTGAAATCAACTAACCCAACAATTCCCCTCTCAGCTCTTATTGCTGATTCATTAGTTATCTCCAAAAATGTTGAGGCAAATGTACAACATGACGGAGCAGGAGGCCACAATATTGAAGGTGAGGTTGGTAAAGCGCCCAGTACTGGTCCTCCTGATGTGGACACGAATGACTGCACAGAGAGTGATAGAGCGAATACAGCTGAGGCTGATGGCAGTCATATCAGTGAAGTGTGTCAGAGTCCTGTATGCGAAGGCTCTGTGGAAGCAGACAGCGGAGCTTTCATTGGAGGCAGTCAGGAGAGAAAGCACCGTCAGGGTCGTAGATCAGGAAAACAGTGCAAACTAGCCCTCACCTTTACTCAAAACTGCCCTGCTTCTCTGAATACTCTTGAGTGCCCCAATACGACCGGCCAAAATATGAACAGTGGTCTGAATAGCATCAACACAGATGTTGAATCTAACTGTAACACCAGCCTTGAACCAAATTTTGACCTGTTCACCGAGTCCAAATCCGAGGCACACCTGAATCCTTCCTCACTTCCTCTGGTAGACGAAGGCTGCTCCACCCAGACAGAACCTCAAGACTTTGCCCTTATTTGGCGTCTGAATCGTCAAGACAACCCTGATGAAGCAGCCATCACTTCAAGCAGCCAACTTTGTGGCATCACGATTCTGTTTGGCGACTCCTCTCGCTTCGTGCCGGAACTGTCGTGTCCTGATTCTTCATTTCAGTCCTCCGTCCACAGAGAGGTGCCCTACCGCGTTGTGCATGAGAAAGGCACACAGGTGGAGGAGAAAGAGCTCGGGACAACTCAAGACCGGCTTGAGAGCCTGCGCATTCTTAGCCGCCATTTTAAACTGGTGAGTTTTGATACATTGGAGGATCTGTATGACAAATGCCATCAGGACCTAGAATGGACCACCAACCTGCTGCTGGACTCTGGAGAGAGGTTCTTCAGAGACGAGGATGGTGAGAAAGAGGAGGAGGATGGCACCTGGGGCGAAGAAGACCAGAACACACCTAGTTTGTGTGGAGCTTTAGGAAAGCCTGTAGAAACCAGGTTATGCCCTGATGTGTTAGATGAGCAGTACCCTCAAGATTTGCCAACTGGGTTTGAAGAAGGGACTCAAAGGTCAGCCTGTGGGACCGTCAGCAAGTCAGATGAGAGCGCCAATAAGGCCAACGAAACAAGTTTTGGAGTTCCAACTAGAAACAAAGAAATTCCTGATGCAACTTCAAAATCTCCTCAAACAGAACTAAGTCTTCCTCAAGCAGTAGGCAATAGAGAGAGAGGTGGGAACACTGAATGCAAAGTGGCATCAGAAGCAGACTTGGAAGGCGGCGCTTGGGGTGTAAGCGTTGATGATGGAGTTATAATTGAAGACTCAAGAATGGAGATCGAGGAGGAGATTGCCAGCATGGACGAAGTCCACCGAATGCTGCAGGCTGAGCTAGACCAGATGGAGAGAGAGGAAAGACAGAAGGAGGAGGGGAAAACTGAAAGGAGGCACAAGGAGGAGGGAAGGAGTCGACACCTGGACATTCAGAGTGTGGAACTGAAACTGCCCACTGAGGTGGCACTACAGCTAACTGAACTGTTCGGTCCTGTCGGAGTAGACCCAGGTAACTGACACACAGGTGAAAAATACACTTTTCACCCACTATAGCCTTAAAGCTTCTGTATGCTTCAAAGTAAGTCATATGACGTGTTTTCCTTCATGTAAAATGGCAAAATCTGTTCTGATAGGCAACTGTTGAGGTTGAAGTGAGAAACCAGCTGTCACAGAAAGGGACATATTTTATAGATATATTTTTTTAAATAAAATGAGTGTGTCTTTAATGCTACCTTTAAACAGAATTTCAAACTCTGTGATAAATTTGCCCCTGGCCAGTTGCTACATAATGTGTGTGTGATTGTCAGATAGTCTGTTTCGTAAAATTAGAAAACATGGTGCATGCAGACCTTGAGATTCAGCCATTTGAAATTAGGTTTCATACGCTGTTCGGACAAGCACTTTGTTGGAAACATGCCGAGGCATTTCGCTTCTATTAATGAATAACTGAACTGATAACCCATTAAGTGAAGATAAGGAGACAGAAGAAGTGACATAAGGGTTTCTGTTGTCTCCTGTCCACAATATTCAGGTATGTGTTCTGCTGATAACTATGAAGTGCAGATGGATCTGAACCTGGCTAAACTGCTCCACCAGAAGTGGAAGGAAACCATTCAGGTGAGCTCTTTGTTATTTATAATAACAGCTTATCAAATGACTGTGAAAGGGGTCGCTTGTCATGAGACTTGTCAGCTGGCTTTACAGAGCTTTATGACAGGTTTCAGCTCAATGTACAGCTGTCTAGACATGGGCTCTAAAAACGTACTTTTGAATACCTTCTCAACACCAAAAGACAGACGTGCACAGTTAGAGATTAGCTGGTGAACATAGTAGAGCAATCAGCAGTATTTAACCTTTAACCCTCCATAGTTGTTAGTGTTTGACCAACAACAGAGCTAAAAGCAGACTGAATATTCATCGTAAGAAAAATCAGTTGGGGTAAGTTTAATATTTGGCAGCGATTCTTTATCAGCATCGGTTCTAAATATACACTATAACAAATCTACATATTTTGATTTACTGTGAGCCAGTCTGTGTTGGCCTCTGTTCATTAAATGAACTGAATGCTGTTTTACAGGAAAAACAGAGACAAGCAACTCTTTCCTTTCATTTGCTTCAGGAGAGTAAGTACCCTCATCCCACAGACACTATGACACACATTTGAATTGTGATGACAGCATATGATCAATACTGGTAGAGACCTGCATCAGTTTAGTTTTTTAACCCTCAATGTCTTTCTTCCATATGTATATTTGGTTTTCAAAAGCCTAACAATGAGTGGGACCTGCTATAGATAACACAACCATTTACTGTTGACTTTTGATCGTGTAGGTTCAGCACACTGGGGTGAGCCACATGTAGCCAAACCTGGGCAACGAGACCAGACACAGTTGGCACCTTTCTTGATTAGTGCAGATGGTTACGTGTCACTGGACAGCCAACCAGAGGCCCGTAATCAGATGCCATTCATGGACCACTGGAATGTGTCCCGCCAACACACCTCTCTCAGAGATATTATAAAGGAGCAGGAGGCTTTGCAGGAGAATGAAGAAAAGGTAACACACAGACCTTTTACACCTGCAGACTTCAGTATTTTTCGACGCACGGACATCTTGAATAAAATGTCTTGGTATGGTTTGTTCCAACCGTCCTTCTGTCAGACCAGACAAAATCGTGCTGACATCGACCGGCGTGACGGAGCCGCCCTGTTGAAGGAGAGCCATCTGTACGCCCTCTTCCCAACCATTGACAGGCATTTCCTCCAGGACATCTTCAGAGACAACAAGTAAAAAAAAAAAAAAACATTTGACACATTTTGGTTTGTGTGACAGAGAATTCATCATCACCACATCATTTTGAAAATTCAGATCCGTCTCCATTGTAAGCTTGATAATACTGTAGTGGCCATTTGTCCATAAATCAATTTAACTAAAAACTTCAAAATCAAAAAGGGCCACTTCGGCACCATGGGGGTGAATCGTACGCAGGCAAGAAGTCAATGTCCATTCAAACGTCTTATTTTCTGCCAATGATTTATTTGTCCCAAAAACAAGCGTTCAAACCTATATAATCTCCAGTGCCCAGTGCTACCCAATTTACAAAGAAAACAAAAAACTAAATTAGCGAAACAAACCAATAATATTTACCTGAAATTACTAATAATAAAGAATAGTATCCCAAATTTAATCAAAAAATGAAACTACATTAATCAAACATTATCAATAACAAACAAACAACCAAATAGCTCCAACAAATACACTATTCAATACTCCTGACATTCTTCTGTATGTGTTCATAGTTACAGCCTGACCCAGACGGAGCTCTTCCTTCGCTCTCTACTGACTGAGGAACCCGTCAAGACTGTGGTGGCCCCAGAGGCACCTCGGTCTGACCACCACAGAGCAGCCAGCAAGGAGAGGGAAAAGGTATTCACAAAAATGGCAGAGGGAGAAACAAGCAGTGGAACAGGGCAAATGTTAACAACCAACTCATATGTGATTTGTAATACATGATTACTATGTGGTTTTCCTCATCACTCCCTTTAAGCATTTATTTGCCATCCATGCACCATACTGTCAGGAAAACAGTGTACCAAGCTTAATTTGGATTTAAGTATTTTTCATTTCGACAAAGTAACAAGTAAATATCTAACGAAAGGAAGCCTCACTGCTTCACTATCACTTCATGTAAACAGAAGTTACTGATTACTTTTTCCACCCTTGAATAGCTAATAAGTCTGTATCACCATGCTCAATTTGAATTTGTCAGAGGCAAAAGCCCCCGGAGTCTGTCGTAGCTGACTATCAGGATACGGAGGACCCAGATTATGAGGACTTCAGGGCTGAGGCCAGCCTACAGAGGAGCCGACAGCTTGAGTGCTTCTCTAAGGCTGCTGAGGCCTTCAAGCAAGGACGTAAAGAAGTGGCCTCGTTCTACGCTCAGCAGGTGAGGAGCTTAATGTACTACTGTAATATTTTGACCTGTGAAGCACTTTGCAGTTAGTTTTTAAATGTTGTTTCAAGGGTGCAGCTCTTCTTTAATAATGACATCTCCGCTCACAGTTAGTCAATTTGTATCACCTCTTTCATAGGGACACCTGCACGGCAAGAGGATGCACGACGCCAACCATCGAGCAGCAGTTCAGATTTTTGAAAGGGTCAACTCATCGCTGCTGCCCAACAACATCCTGGACCTCCATGGGCTGCATGTAGATGAGGCCTTGGAGCATCTGGCCCAGGTCTTAGAGGACAAAACTACAGGTAAGGAAAAATGTACAATACTGTGCACACTCAGAATGACCACAGCGAGCAGATGAGAAAGAACATTTTGTCGTGCTGTTCGACTGCCGACCTACCAACTTCTAAAATGGGTCATTAGTTTAGAATCATGTTTGTAAGCAATATTCATAGAAACTGTTAATAGACATGAAGAATTAAGATTATAATACGATGTTTAGAATGTGTAAATGTGTCGAATGTCCAGCTTTGAGGCTTACATGAACATATGGTGTCCAGAATGATTTATTGAGATTTCGATAAAATTGACTGTTTCTGAACTATGTGAGTACTGGGTAGGTTTGCAAAACAGTGTTGCCCCCGTGTTGTGACACTCCTGTTAACTGATTTCTGTGTGTGTGTGTGTTTTGTTCTTCTTTGGCCTCTTTCTGTGTAGAATATGAGCAGGGTCTGTGTCGACCTCAGCTCTCTGTCATCACAGGAAGAGGGAACCACAGCCAGGGGGGCGTGGCCCGCATCCGCCCCGCCGTTATAGACTACCTCACCAACAAACACTACAGGTATACACATATACACACACTGACAAATGCAAAACACACACATGCACAACATGTTCATCCTCACCCACCTTTTCTGCTATCTCTTTATCTCTCAGGTTCACTGAGCCAAAGACGGGTCTCGTGTTAGTCTCTTTGATGTGAGGAGAACTTGGTTTATTGGATTCAAGCTGCTATGGAGGACAACACAAACACACACTCACACACTCTGACTCTTCCTCTCTCTCTACACCACATATACAATCATTACAGTATATACAGTATGGTGCACTAAGCAATCGTGTTTCCTACATCTGTCAGTTTTTTGTACTTTTTGTCTCTTTTTCTCCATCGGCCATATCAACGCTAGAAATATAATTTCACCTAAACTTTGTTAAATTGAGGTTAATCTTAATTCAGATCTTAGTGGCTAGCTTAACTGCATTCATGTGAAACACAAATAAGATATTTGTTTGCATCTTTAAAGCTAAGTATGTATGCACATTTTATATTTAAAAGTGTTTTATAGTGTGGTTTATTTTGCTTTACATTTTTCTTTATGCCTTTTTTAAAGAGTACAAAAAGATCCCAGTGTTTTGAAGGCTCCATGTTGGTAAAGTGGTGTTTAATCATTGGAACAATTCCCAATGTGGAGACATGTTTGAGGTGTAATGTAAAGATTTTATTTCGCTTGAATTGAATGGTGATTGCATGCTGTCAGCGTGGAGGATATTCTCTAGGATTTTAAGAAACATTTCTTCCTTTTTTGAAACACAATTGAATTATTCTATTTGGCACTAATTCTACATTTGATGCTTGTCATCTAATCAGAGATTGTCCTCTGAGAGGTGAGTGAGAAAACCAAATGCTCATTAGGAAGAACACAGTGTGTTGCTCACCAGGAGGTGAGCTTGAAACTCTTCAGATGATCAGAAGGCCGTTGAATAGTTTGAACACTCTCCACGGTGAGCTCTGCAGCAGTCATTCTCCTTTGTTTTAGCAGCTGCCTCAGCAACATACTGCAACTATTCATTTACTTTTGCCTAAGGCCAAGCCAAGCTTAGCTGCTAATATGTTAACATGCAAACTCAGGTAAAAATTCAACAATGTTAGGTTTTCTCTTCTTTCAAGGCCAGTCAAGTGTTTCCAGCCTGTTCCTGGTAGCTTTTTTTTAATCCATTGTGCCAAATTTTGTAGCAGTTGTACTCTCGGGTTGCTACACCAGTTTTGTAGGTTTAAAATTGCTTCCATTTTTCTATTTGTGATATTTTCATAAAGGTGCAACAAAAGTGTTGTCATTTTACTAATTGTACATATTGTGAACACATGAATTATAAAGAGAAAATTGTATTTTTGTATTCATTTGTTCATATGCTTTTACAGAGAATATTATAATGTGGAATAAAATCCTATATGTTCACAGCTTCATGTGTGGGTGAAAATTCTTTGTCTTTTGCGTGAACGCAGCTTTGATAGTTATTTAGTAGAGAGTCCGACCAATACGTTGATATTATTTGCTGGTATTGGCCTATCACAGATATGTCAGAGAAAGATCAGTATCTGCATATATTTGTCTGATTTACACCGATTTGAATTTTGTTTTTACAGAACAATGCAGGAAACGATGTTTGGGGTAATTTATAATTTAAAATCTTTTACCGTTTCATTCAAGTTTATTGTTCAACTATGAAATGACTCACCTCCATTAAATATCTTTGTCAAGATTTTTGATAACCACATTTTAGGGATCATTGCAAGAAATGTGTGTATATCTACTGGCTGAAATTGTATCGCTACCTAATGTCTGTATCAGCTGTAATCAGTCGGGCATTACTCCCACAACATGTAGCCTACAATTGGGGTCAGCACCCTTAGGCACGAGGTAGCTTAACTAGTGGAACTCTAGAAAAAAATCTGCACAAGCATTTTTTAAAATGTTTATTAAAGATTAATAATTTCAACGTAGACCTGGATAGTATAGGGTAATATAGTGCTTATTTGTGTTTGTCACACTTATTTCTCTTTTTGACCTTCACTGACTTTGCAACTATTTGAATGAGAGAAAGTCATGAAAGCAGAATTTAACAGTTGGAACTGTGCATAAAAAAAAGTAAAAATCTGTTGTCTATAATGCCCTCATATTTAATTACAATGTCCTGATTATGGGAGAAAAATGCTGTTTTGAAATGTCTTGACTGGAATTGAAAAGCGATACAGCTATGCAAGTCCATTTACCATTTTACCATATCAAAAAGGTTACCGCCCCCCTGGCCTACAATATGGAGAGTGTCAGTATAAAATCTATTACAGGGACAAAAATCTGACATCGCACTGTCATAGTTTTTATTGGACATGAGAGGTTTGGGAACCCCTGTGAAAGAGCAATTTAGAGATAACTAAATTAATATAGATAAAGAAAAAAAGGATAATACATGTAAGAACTCGTCTGTTTGAAATATTTACAGCATTGCACTCCTCCAACATTGTCAGACTCTCGGGATGAACACTAAGAAAAAAGCATCACAAATGATGCAACAGAACCAAAGATATCTTCTCCTTTGTCAAAACCTCACACCTACATTACCCACAATGCAACTCAACCACCAACAGTTTGTAGTCGGTGGTCATGCTCGTAGCAGTTGATGTATTTTGAGGTTGCTCGGCTCAAGCGTGGATGAGGAACAGGCTTCAGAGGTTTCTCTAAACCCTCTTCACTCACTTTTAAGTCCTGACTTCCAGATTTTCTTTTTAATTGTGTAGTTTTTAATTTTGTTTTTTGTTGTTTCAAACAACGACCCAGTGCTGACTCAGGTGACGTCATCAAACCGACAGCTTTTATGCTGTTGGTTGGTTGGTTTTATATTGACTGCTGATAGCAGCTCACATTGTTTCCTTCTCCGTTTGACCACAATTGCTACGAGAGAGATCTCACATGTTTTTAAAGATCTTTCATTTGGGCCAGCTGTATCTGACAAAAGGGTTCAAATCAGCAGCAGCAGCAGCAGGAAAAAAAAGCAAAAAAAACATTCATATTTTATAACACAGCTGCTGTGGGGGAGGCGAGCAGCAGACTCAGTCACACCTCCACAGTCTAACCAGCGGAAGTGTTTTACTTTTCTTTTCTGTCGTACTTCGTCGCCTCCCTCATCTACTCAACCAGCCTCGGCGTTGTGAGAGAGGTGGCAGAATATTTCTTCCCCTCTTTCTGTCTCTAATGTCTACAGACAGCAGCAGTTTTGGTATATCTAGTCCTGTGTATTTATATTATAACTCAAACAAACTGTATGTGGAGTTTGGAGGCTTTGCTTTTTGCCAGCACTGTGAAGTCGTCGAACACGGCAGCCAGCATCCGCCCGTTAGAGATTGAGAAGACTGACAAGAAAGGTAATTATCTTTTTCTCCGTCCTCCTTTACTTTATGTTGATATAACACGGAGTTGCTGAGGCCTTCTCGGGTACTGTTCTTTTTTTTTATTCTTTTCTTTTCTGTTTGGAAATGTAGGACAATGAGAGCGCACAATGTGGGCAAAAACTAGACTTGTTTCAACATTTGAGTTTTAAAATGAGCGAGTGAGAACTTCAGGGTGTATTATGACCCTCTCATGTGAGAAGAAACTAAACAATTCTGAATGTGTAAAGTAACATTTTCTGTAAACTGCATTCATTAAGAAGTGTTAAACAGTTGAATCAGTTGCAACTAAGGTTTCATCTTTGTTTTCTTAATTACTTTATTCTCCCAATTGTGGCTGTGTCTGCAGAGTGACGTTTTAAAACAAAGACTTATTCTCACGATGATTTATAAAGTTGAATTGTGGGGGAAAAAAACGCTGATTAAAGTGTCCCATCTACGTGATGGAGATGGACGTCTTTCCATCTCGATGACTGTAAATGTGTGTGTCATGGCAGGTGGTTTTGAGGTTGTGACTTGTTATTTCTGTTTCGCGAATATAATTATCATACTGTTAATTTAATTGAAATTAATTCAATTTACTACATCAGAGAAGTCATAAGAAGCCACAAGCATATTTAGATAGTCTTCTTAAAAACAAATCAAAATTCACGAATAAAACTTAATGAAGAAACGCATTTACACAGAAACATCTGTGTCCATTATCGGATGTTTGTTTATTGCAGAATCAGGATGGCTATGAGGGAGATACATTAGAGTAATCTGACTATATTTGTGTGAAATAATACAGCAAACAGGATTCTGTTGTCAACGGGGCGCTGTTAAAGTCTTCTGGATCAAGCTGTGAATTCTGGGTCACACCCAAACACACAAGTCTTTACTTCCGTGTTGAATCAGTACTTTGCTTTACATTCAATGCTTCATTTTAAGTTTTCTCTGCGAATTTAAACAACGTCTGTTGGACTAACTAAAGTTGCTGCACTCTCACCGTTGACTCCTTCAGGGCCGTTGAGGCAGATATTTCTAATTTAGTCTTGCAAAATGTAACGTACTACCAGCCCTGCATGGTAGCTTACGTGCTGTGCGAGATGAATCTGTCAACTTGAGAAACATATAAAGATGCTTAAGTGAGCAATTTGCTGAAACATTATAGTGTATAACCGTTGCGTCTTTTCAAAGACAGGTGACGGAGTGAAGACAGGTGCCTCGTGTTTGTAACATATCCTCTCTCCGTCTCTCTCCCTTCAGTGGATTTCCAGCCTCAACTCTGAGATGTTTGGACGGAATGACGGCCCGTGTGATCGTCAAAGAGAAGGTCCAGAACCTGAACGCACTGAAGAGGCCGAACAGCAGTGAGACGAGCCGAGAAGGCCTCAAGGACTAAGGCGTTATGTGAAGCGTCTGCAAATCTCACTGCTGGATATCTGCTGACTGTGCATACAAAGACACATTTAAGGACTCAAAAAAAGAGAGAGAATTCATAAGTCAGCTCAACAAGCTGAATGAACGCTGAACTCTTAAGGAATTGAGTTACCACAAGTCAGGGCTACCAATCACCTGCTATGAAAACGACCCGGAAGGACAGCACACAGAGAGTGATCGCCGCCTTTGACTGCCTTGTGAACGCTGTGTCTCTCCAGATCGAAAAGCCCCACGAAAACCACGCCTGAGACCATTTCCTCCAAACCAAAAACATCTCGAGGGGTGAGACTGTTCGGAGCAACCATGAACGGCCTAACTGAGATGTCGGTGAAGTGCGTCCTGGTCGGGGACAGCGCCGTGGGCAAGACGGCCCTGCTGGTTCGCTTCACCTCAGAGACTTTCCCGGACATGTACAGGCCAACAGTGTTTGAGAACACCGGGGTGGAGGTGTACATGGACGGGGTTCAGATCAGCCTGGGGCTGTGGGACACGGCGGGCAATGACAACTTTAGACAGATCCGACCGAGATCCTACCAGCAGGCCGACATTGTCCTCATCTGCTACTCTGTGGCCAACCCTAACTCGCTCGCCAGCGTCCAGCACAAGTGGATCGCCGAGGTTCGAGAGAACTTACCCAAGGTTCCCGTGTTGGTTGTGGCCACCCAGACGGATCTGCGGGAGATGGGGGCGTACAGGGGCAACTGCATCTCAGCGGCGGAGGGGAGAGAAGTGGCTCATGAAATCCACGCCAAAGGCTATTTGGAGTGCTCCTCCTTAAGCAATCGCGGTGTGCAACAGGTGTTTGAGTATGCAGTGCGGATGGCCGTGAACCAGGCCAAGAAGCGGGCCAGGCGGCGGATGTTCAGCATAAACCAGTGCAAGGTCTTTTGACCTTTGACCTTGACTTGGTGGGCTCCTGAGCCTTCATGAGCTGACTTTTTCAATGATACGCAATTTTTTCAGCGTGCTGTTCAAACTCAGTGAGGGGCCGAGTTACAAGACCCCAAAGTTTTATTATTTAGACACCGTTCTTTTTCACTAACGGGGTGTCCAGCCCCCTCAAGACTCTGCTGAACTCAAACCAAGTTTAAAACTGAGTTGATTTGACCCTAATAGATCCTCATGCAAACGATGGGGGGTCAACTTTTGTGTTATCCAGAGAGAGATGTAAAAAAAAAGAAAAAGAAAAGAGTTGATGTTTGAATCTTCTGATATGTTTTTTTTATGTGAGCCACAGTCAATCACATGGATGTATTTCAAAATGGGGTGTCAGAGAATGTGTGTGAAAAACTCCACTAGGAACTTTTGTTGTGAATCTCCTTTTTAGTTAAAGCATTTAAAAAGCTTTAATATTGAGAAAAGCAAAGCAGAAAGAATCTTAATGTCCCAGTTTGTGGTTGCATCAGTAAATGCCTTTACTACCGAACAACGTGGCACAGCAAAGTAAATTTTACAGTTGTGTGGTGTGATTTGCAGCAATGACTGGTTAATTTGCGCTGTGTCGGGCTGTACATGCAGCACGTTGTCTATTATTTCCGTAGAGAGGATGATATTTCATTAAACACAATAAGGGAATAAACTGTCACTGTGTCAAAGAGTCAAAACTTGCCTACAGGCTTTATGTTTCTCTTGTTATTTTGATGGTTATGTGTATTTTATATATAAATCTGTAGAATCTATTTAAACATATGTAGTTTGAAATGTTTACTCAAACATCAGTTGCATTGAGATAAATGAAGAAGTTTATATTTGTATTGTTAGAAGATCAATACATTTACAAAAACCTCGAGAGTAATGGGACATTTTGACACTTCATACATCATCTGCCACATGTAAGTGGCTATTGTGTTTTATTTTTCTGAATTGTATTTTTGTTTTATTTAACTGTATTCATCCTTTTAGGAAATATTAAGACATTAACTGCTACATCTGTATTTTAAAACCTGTCCCTGTCGATATCTGTTCCCGTGACATCAAAGTCACTCTCCATGAATTAAAACTAAGGAGGCATTGCATCGATGCAGCATTGTTTTATTTAAATCTGTACGCTTTTCTTTTTTTTTTTTTGCTTTAGTTAGAGACTGGTTACAACTGTCTGACAAATATCATTTTCTGACCTTGGTAACCCCTTTCTATCATGTTGAAAGTGTTTGCCTTCGATTGCATACACCCGTTTCTGCCTCACTTACCTGCTGTTTGTCAAATAAACTGTCAGAATCATTAACGCTGCAAACCGTATAATTTTTGCCCTTTTTTATATGAACATCAGGTCTACCAGTGTGTGTTGTCCTGTGTTATTAAAGCCCCTTTCGAACAGATTTCATGTATATAATTGAAACGTACACAGTATGGGATGTTAAGTTAGAATAGAAAGCCTTTATTGTCATTCTGCGCTCTGTACAGAATACAATGAAATTAGGAGTGCTTCTGCTGATCAGTGCAGTACAGGAAGACACATTTAAATGTACATTTAGTGCATTTAGCAGCAATTTGTCGAAAGCAACTTACAATAAGTACATTTGTCCCATGACACAGCATATCACCGTCGATAAAGTTCAAAAGAAAAAATAGAAACAATTTTCAAGCTCTCATCTGAGCATCGTAGCTGCTATTTCTCAAGGATACCTTAAGTGCATAAATACTATGATTTAAGTGCTGAGGATAATAACATACAAGTGCATATACATTATTTATTTTTTTGGGGAAACAAGACACATATCTAAATATAAGGATATTGAATAAAATATGAATTGAATAAATATCAAAATTAACAGCCACAGTAAACAAACATCAATAGCCAAGTAACATGAATATGATCTGTATTAGAATGATAATTTAGATTAATGTTTAAAAAACAGAACTTGTACATTATTACGACGTGTGACTCTAGCTGTGAATTGATGGGTCTGTAATCCAGTGTTTTTAAAAAAAAATTAAAAATGACAGTTTCAGTCTTTATAAGTAATGTTCTCTCAGTGAAAAAGAGACAGAGATTGGGAGAAACGGTTAGGCAGACGAGAATGGTGCGTAGCTAACATACACACAGAACACAGATCAGAGGTGAGGACGTAAGGCGGTGTGGTTTAGCTCACAGATGTGAACTTCAACCTTTATATTTATCCAAGTCCAGCTCAGTCAGCTTTATTTATTTAGCCCCAAAATCACAAACTTGTGGACTTTAAGACCCGTGCATGATCTATCTTAAGTGCAGTCTTATATAGTGTAAGATCTGTAAACTTGGCATACATCTCTTTGTGTGCTCAAGGGTTTGAAAGGATGGTGTGAGGGAATGAAGGCTGCCTGAGAAGACTAGCGTGTTAAAGAATTATTGTGGCTGAATGATAATGAAAGCTCGAAAAATGACAACGTGGAACAGCCAACAACCAGGAAAACGCTCTGAAGAGCCGTTCCTCCCCCTCAACCTCACGCTGTCTCCCGCTCTTTATCGGCCTTCTGTGGTGTTTAAAGCTGCTGAGGATGAGAGACGCCGTGCAGGCTTTTCAAGGATACGCTGAAAAAAACAGCTAACCACATCCCAACACACACACACACACACACACACACACACACACGTGTTATATCATAAAGTCAAACTTGACTCCTAAGTTACTTTCTCGGTTACCATGGTCGTTCACTCGTTCACACAACCTCACCCATACAATCACACTCATGTAGATAACGTATACGCAGGAGCCTCTCAGAAGGCCTGAATATGGTGTGGACTCACTCAAAGTCTCCCTTGCTTGACGTGTGAAATCCCCAAACTCCTCAGAGCATGCTGATTTGACATTGGATGTAATAAGCTTTAACAGTACTTTCAGTGGAAACCTGACACCATTAATGTCTTACACGCTGTTTTTCGTAGGACACTAAAGACAAAGGTGGCAAAGTCATCAGAAACGCTGAGTACACAGAAATTCATTCACGAAACGGCTCTCCAGTTGAGCAGAATTTAAAAATGTAGTCACATGACTGATGGTTAGTGTTTCATGTTACACACTGTCTGTCAGACTGTCGGTAATTGTTGAGTTACAACGCTTCACTCTGAGCGTCGAGCATGTTCGACTGCCTGCTGTGGCCAAATCTTTCATCTCTCGCCGTGCTCTCTCTCCCACAGCTACCACAATGCCATATCCCTCTCTCACTGCCTGTATCTCTCTCTCTCTCTCTCTCTCTCTCTCTCACACACACACACACACACACACACACTGTATAGATGGTATACAGAAGTGTACACAGATGCCACTTCACAGTCAGTGGGTAGTGGTTGTTCTGACTTCTCAAGGGCCTCTGATGTTTTATCCAAGGAGCTGGTAAATAGGCCATTTTTCACTGCAAGCATTTTGACATGGCATAGCAAAAGGACAGACCTGAACAATGTGAACAAGTCAAGTTTAATGGTTATGTTTCAGTCAGGTGTTGTTTCAAGGTTGTGCTAGACTCTCTGGTTTGTTAACAAAGCACAGTGGCTCAGCGAGATGAAAGAGAAGCATTGTTAAAGTCTTCCTGCTATAACAAGTTCATTCTTATCAGGTCATTCTCCTGACGTGCTTGTGCTTTACTTGAGTATTTATATGTTGTGATACTTTATACTTTCACTCCACTACATTTTGGAGAGAAATATTTATATTTTTACTCAACTATTTAAAAACTTTAGTTCTTTTGCAGATTACAGACAGAAAAGATGATCAACTAATAAATTATTAGGAATTATATGCTTCCCAGCAGTATATAAAGTATTAAAAGTTATGTACACCTTTACCAGGTGAGGTCTACACATTAATGCATCAGTAATTATAATCCAAAAATCTCATAAACGTTGTTCAGAAATAAGACAGTCAGCATCATGAGGGCTTTTATTTTTCGGTAGCATCTATTTGGATGGTCCAGCCTACTTTTACTGAAATAATATTTTCAACTGAGGGATGTAACTTTTTTCTATAGTGTGGTATAGCTACTATACGCTTTGTAGACCCTCAACACGCACTCCAGCTTGGGCACCCACATCCGATAGGGTGTCATAACACTGTCAGCTTCGCAGCTACAGCGAAGATTTTGGCTTAAAAAAAGGGTGCAAACAATGTCTTTTAAAATCCGTTTGGGATCTCTTGCCTTCTGAAAACAGTGGACAAGCTGCACAAAGCCAATTTATGTTTTAACATTTTAAAAGTCCCCAGCTACTTCAGCTGTTTAAGAGAGTCCTGCAACACTGTTTTGCTGTGTGAAGCTACAGAAATGTTTTGTGAACAATGAAACGTCACCTGCATTTCCATCCACTCGGAGGATAGCAGGGAAAGACTGAAGTTTAATATTTGGGCAAATTTATCCTTTAAGTTGATTTTGATGATGATGTACTTTTATGTAAGTCATATTTTAAAAGCAGGGATTTTCTACACTGTGGTATTTCTAATTTTACTTAAACACACGATCTTCGCAGTTCCTATGCAACCTTGTACTGTGTTTAAAAGCAACTTTTGTTTGTCTTTACACTCCGAAAATAAAATAAGTAACTGACTTTAAAGGATAACGTTGGTGATTTTCTATGTTTTTGTTATTGTCAACAAATCCCATAAAAACACCAAAACTAACAGAGGGACTTTAGTCCATCTGTCAAGACTTTTCCACTTTCTCGCCCTTTTTGTTGAACAGCCTTCAGTGGCTGCTTTCAATGTTACAGTCCTGTTTCTCAGCAGACATTTTGACTTGTCATGGTAGAAACAGGACAAGCGGAATAAATAACACTGTCGATGGCTACTGCCTGTCCCACTTCCCCAGTCAGACGTGACTGTGTGACAGTTCGCACAACACCAGGACCCTGAGACTGAAGCAGCTCAATGCAATTCAGCCATTCGTTCATTTCATCATTGACACCCGCGCTTTTCCTCCTGTGACATGTCAAAATGTCTTCTGTGAAAAAACACTATAAAGCAACATGTCTTCTACTGCAACTATGTGTTTTTAACATAAGTACAGGTCTGTGCACAGAAGAATAACAGGATATATTGTTGGGTTTGTTGTTTAAATGGGATTTACAATCTGTAAAAAAAAAAAACAGAATATCACCCTGTTGTTCACCCTACTCAAGATTACTCAAGCATATGTGGCATAGACACTGCTGATTACTGAGAGAAGGCGATAATCAGTGTATATACACACAGACACACTTCCTTAGCTGTTACTACACCACTGCTCTTTGCTTCTTATGTC
>OMLP01019261.1:0-10806 GCA_900302685.1 Spondyliosoma cantharus
CCGGGATGCCACGCGCCACCGAACAGAGGAATGTGGCTCTCGCGTGGCTCCGGCAGCACCGGAGCAAGCGGGACGCCGGGGTGGTTTTCTTCGCGGATGACGACAACACGTACAGCCTGGAGCTGTTTGAAGAGGTAGCCCCGCATTTCATACATCACCTGTGTCATTACCGCAAATCCCTCACTCACAGCTGAACAAGGGGAGGTTTATTGGCGATGTCTTATCAGTGTTTCTTAAACTTTTGGAAGCCGAGTTTAAATATCTGAATTTAATTGTTTACCTGTTTTAATTTGAAAACCAAGAGGTGGAAGTGTGTTAAAACAGTAATGATAGAAGGAGTTCTAAAGCCATCCATCATACGAAGAATGGTAAAAATATAAAATAACATAATTATTATCAGCATTAAGGCTGCTTAAAGCATCACGGTGTAACATCTGAACGAGGAAATGGCACATACGTTGGTTTACAAAATTTAAATTTAAACTTACAAGTAACTTAAACTGGCACACAGTAGAGCGCATACCTCCGCCAAGGCCCAACAGTCCCCTTTAATTTCACCAATATCAAACTCCATAGCCGTATCATCCTAAATTTTAAACTGTCCATCAATGCTTATCCATAAATTGAACTGATCAGATAGGATCTCACACATTGTACTTATAATAATAATAATAATAACTTTTATTTGTTATTATTATTAGTACAGTACAATGTGCAGATCCTATCTGATCAGTATCCATAAATTGAACTGATCAGATAGGATCTGCACATTGTACTTGCTGAGAGACTGGTAAAAAAAACACCATTATCCAGATCTGCACCAAAAGGTCTACTCTGGTTCGAGACCCTTCCTCCATACAGGTTTCATGGAAATCTGTTCAGGAGTTGTTCAACCAACAAACACACAAATGGACACGGACGAAAACCCGACCTCAATTCAACACAAACACAAATCTACTTAGTAGTCTATCTTAGCTTATGGCTTAAGCAAACATTTACATATTGTTGTGTAGCTGAGATGAGTGAGGCAGTTCACTGACTCTATGAATTTACATGTACTTGTACTGTGCTGATGTGTTGCTGCTAGACAACATTTTAGGATCTACCACTGTCTCTTAATTGGCACCTGGTGCCTTTCTGCAAAGGTTCTATTGACTCACTTTACAGTATCAGAAGCAGTCATTATGCTGAATGGCCCCTTTCTGCGTCCTGTTATTACATCATTAGATAATTATTCATAATCGCAGCAACAAGTCAACAGGATTGAAATGTTGCAGTCGATGTATATGGTACTAACTGCTGTACGTACTGTTCGGCTGCTTCACGTCTTCATGTGCTGATCACCTTTTTATGTGAAGAATGTTAAATTGTTAAGTAACTACGAACTGTAGCAGTCAGAATAATTAAAAAGTAACCTGAAAATTGTATTTAACATTACTCGATCAAATTCACTACAATCCTTCACACCCGAATGGTGTCGGAGCCCCCGGCCAAACAGCCCTGATAAATCTCAAATGCATCCCTGCACACCCTGTTGCAAAGGATATTGTCCCATAGATTTAGTTACTGATGTCACGTCAGGAGATAATAGAGGTAAGAGCCATAAAAACTGACTATTTGGGTCCTTTTTCTCACAGTGTCTACACTATGAGGGTATGAGGTCTATTCCCCTATTTCCGAATTCGTTTGTACCATGCTGGAACCATTATGCTGCACAGGAGAAGCCATTGTTTAGCATTCCCCGTATGGGATCACATCGAAATTCACTGGCTCTTCATGTCGATGGGATCCCACCAGAACGTTGCTGAAAAAAAACTCAGGGGAGGCTCCAGACCTCGTTCCACCTGAGATGCTGTTGTTAAACCAGCGTGTTCTAGTCGTGAAACTGGTAAAACCGCATGACAGAGAGACAGATGAGAGAGACGGATGGTGGCCGAGGTGGTGCTGGTGCTCACTCGGGGTGTTTTCGGTGCACCAGGGCTGCCACTTCTTTCCAATCTTTATCACAGCACCACCACTGTCCGGATTTCTTCTGATTCACTCACCCACACTGAATTAATGTGAAAAGCAGCTTTGTGTGTGTGAGAGTTTATGCTAGGGTAAGATAGCGGTACTGGTTCTTTTTGACATACATTTTCATTTTTACAATTTTGTCATTAATCTGATGTAGCATGTGGACCAATTTGAGACCCTTAGAGTCTTCTCATACATAAATACTGATAAAAACATATCGACCGACAGTCATTTGTAAATCTTAGTATGTCGACAGGCCAGATGATATGCCAGTTGTCGACTTCTAATATCTGTAAACTGACACTGAAGTTTATGTCTGAGAATGTGCTTATGTTAGCGCATGTACATACGTATATGGGTGTCTCTTTTCACATCACCGTTAAAGATCAGTTTGTCCTCGTTATTAGAGACATGCAGCTCTGAATGTCCAGGTGATAAAGAGCGACGAGCCAACAGTAGCGGCAGAAGAAACCAAACAACCCTCTCACGTTCAAATGCACAAACACTCTGAATGAATGCCTCTCTGATTGCTGATTGCCTGCTCTGATTACTGCCATTCAGAGAAAAGCTAAAATTGCTATCATTTGTTCCAATAATAAAATGTTCGGAATGCGAACATTTTTTATAACTTATCTGTTAAGTCTGCGCTGAATAATGTAGTAAAAACCGAAAGGAGGAAAAAAAAATGATTGCAATACCTGGAAAATAAATTCCATTTCACAGCGAGCGATTTACTGGCTGGTGAGCTCTGATGATGATCTCTGATCATGACGGACCCATTCAGAAATGTGGCGCCATCCTCTACCTGAGCATTATAACCAGAATCAGAATCAGCTTTATTGGCCAAGTATGTGAACACATACAAAGAATTTGACTCCGTTTTTTTCCTTCGCTCACAATGTACAGACGTAAACATGAACATAATCTTAAACGTAACATAACAAACATTCAACTGGAAGAATAAGTAAGTAAAGTGTTGAGCGGTCCGGTCTATTATAAATATATATTTAAGTATACATACAATACAATATGTTATTTACAGTGTGGATTTGTAGTGCAATTTAGTCTATATGTAAAAGTCTGTGGGAGGATGGAGTCAGGGGGCTACTGACACTGGGTGACTGATCTGGTGTTCATCAGTGTGAGGGCCTGGGGGAAGAAACTGTTCTTGTGTCTGGCTGTTTTGGCGTACAACGACCCTTTAGCAGGGTGAAAAATGAATGTTTGCATTACAACAAAAAGGCTCCTTTCTTTCTCCCTTTGAAAGCAATCTCAGCTCGCATCTAAAATCTGTTCTTCAAACAGCAGGCGAATTTACACTAAGTGTGTTTGACGCACTGTATTTGAGCTCTGCACCTTTTCTTCTTCTCTATTTGGACATGTGAGAAGGGAGCCTGATGACTGATGATTCTAAGAGAAGTCTTGTTCAGCTGAGGAGATAATGTAACTGCTGGAGAAATGCAGTAAATATAAAGGTTTTCACCATCGATTGATCTGACAATTTTCTTCCTTGATCGTTTTAGGTCAAAGATGTCAGAAAACAGCGGAAAGTGCTCGCCACAATTCAGTGAGAAGTCTTAAATTTGCTCGTTTCCTTCAAGCCAAACAGTCCAAACCCAATATTAGTCCAAAGAAGAAGAAAACAATAAATGGTTACGTTTTACAAGATGGAAATATTTCACAGTTTTGCTCATGGGTAACTTAAATTATTAATGGATTAACACAGTATTGGCAGCCTATGTTTCTGAATTTTTACTTATTGATTAATCAATTCTATAAAGGGTCAAACAGAAAATGAACTGCAGTCTGGATTGGTGCTCAATCCCATCATGCTTAGCTAGCGTTACACACAAATGACCCAAAGGTCTTTCCAATCAATCCAAATGCAGCAAAGTAAATTATTCACATCGGTTCAGCCTGGAGAAATCCAGCTTTGATTTGAATCACATGCTGACTCTTGATGGCTTATCCATTTTTTTGGTCCCTGAATGCAGCACTTGGGTTAAAAAACCCCTCTATATTGTGAGCCCAGTGTGCTGGCTGAGACTTCCCTGACACGTAGCCTCAGTGTTGGACTCTGTGCCTGTGGCTCATCGTATAGAGCGTCTGTTTGATTTGTTGATAGCACACTGTCTTCTCTCTGTCCGCCTGCCTATTTCATTACTTAGCTCCTCTGTGCAGGTAATGGCCTGTCATAGAGAGATAATAGGCTGTCATACGGCAGTAATAACCTGCAGAAACTGTCTGCAGGCTTTAGACTGATGGCAGTAACTGTGCTTATAGTGGGTGGCAGCTTCAGATTAAAAACCTTTATATCACTTCAGGAGGAAAAATCTTCCAGTTCACATTTCTGCAACTAAAATATTATTTCAACGTGACCTTTTGGAATATTATTTCTCATTGTAATCTTTTGGGAGTTTTTCCTGCAATTCCAGCAATGATTTTGTAAAACTGGCATTCAAGAAAAGTCTGGATTTTTCAAACCCATCTTAATGCAATACTGTCATATGAGTCACGGCAAAAGCAATACCCTAGGGATACATATCAGATCAGGCCAATACATTATCGGCTCACTGATGGCTGAATTTATATTATCAGCTATTTATCATTGTGTCCAATAACAAGAGGCGACAATGCGAGGCTAGATTGCTTTCATGGACTTTACAAGCACAACATCTGCACATTCTGATACAGTATGCGGTGGTATGCAGCTTAAAAGTTGGTTTGAAATCTGTCAATAAAGAAGACGAAACACACTTGTTGCTCTCATTAATTTAAACTGCTACATCTGGATTAAGCCACACAGCGTAGACTAACAGCCAAACTCGTTTTTTTAGAGAGGAGGGGAAGTTTACTTTACTACAGGTTTAACACAACAAATCTTATTAGAGCTGTGGAATAATCAATCATCCCTCTTTACTCAGTAGAGCTTATTTTTGTTAACTGTTAGGTATGCATAAACTACAGGTAATGGATGTCCTTTACAAGTACAAAAAAATATGAATTATCTGTTATCTTATCGGCATCGACCATGAGAAGCAGGTAATTATCGTTTATCAGAATTGGCTTTCAAAAAAATCTTTATTGTGCATCCCTAGACAAAACCCACAGTCCCTGTTCCACATCCTATTTCATGTCCCCTTCCCACAAAGTTATATGAAACTGAGGCCCTGACCAGTCATTAGAAAAAAAAAGCTAACACAGACAAAAGAGGATTTTTGTAATTTGAACATCTGCCTATGGAGATTATGCTACACAAAGCGCGGTGAGGAGGAAAATAGACTTAAAGCATTACAGTACTGCAGGCACTGTGTGTTTGGTGGCACTCTGAAACCATTTTACAAATCTGTAAAAGCACGCTTCGGGTCATTGCTACACATGTTCTGTATCACGGGATTAAAACCGAAGCTGATGCGTTTAAGATAGGTGATTGAAAAATGTGGCTTAAACACCTGCTGTGTAGACAAAAAACAACAACAAAAAATGCTGCCAATGCGGATGGCCCTGACGTTAACCAAATCAAGCGTGTCTTCGTCCTGTTCGCAGTGTTTGTAGGTTTGCTGCCGGTGTTTCCTGGTGACAAATGTAAATCCATCCACCGTGGCTCAGACAGGGTCAGGGTCAGTATAGAGAGGAGGGATGATTACTACATGAGTAATGTGCAGTATGAAACAAATTTGACCTAGAAACCCTGATGTCAATGCTATGAAAAAGCTGTCTCAAGTCCCACTGGTAAGAGTATACAGTATATAGTATACATTCCAGTGGGGGAGCAGAGTCAACACCGGAGCTCTCCATCAAGTGAACGTCTGATTGTTCACTCTTGTTTTAATTCAGTTTCAATCACCTTCTTTGGCTTCTCTATCAGTGTGTTTTTTTTTTCTTTTGCAGTGTAAAGTTTGCACAGTTAATTCAGGTGTCCCACTGTTACCTGGAGGAAAGTGAGCGGGAAAAACAATGCCTCTCCTGGTTTTGGTTGGGCAATTGCAGACACGCTTCCTTGGTGCTGTTTTGTTTTTCCGTGAAAAAAATCCAGCCTGGTGGCAGACTGAAGAGCATGGTGAAAATGAGATCGGTGTCATTTCTGTACAGCCATTATTCTGTGCGTTCAGCACTTATGTCAGAATGATATGTGGAAGCTGAAAAAGTTAATTTCTTGGACATTAAATGCTTTGTATAAGCCACTGGATGTCAAAATTTCCTTCGGGATGAATAAAGTATCTATCTATCTATCTATCCATCTATCTATCTATCTATCTATCTATCTGCTTCACTGTTATCCAGAAATATTAGAATTTAACAACCTTTGTCTAACAAGGAGTAGACATAGAATACAGGACAGGAGAATCATGTAACTCAAATTGATATAGTATATTTATCGTAAAGATGATAATTTGGGAGGTTAAATGTTGATTTAAACAGGAAAAAATAATGTTTCTCAATATCTAGATTCAAACCAATTTCATCAGTCTAGTTTTAACTGTAGAGCTGAAAGCACTTGATTTCTGACCTGCAATGGCCCAATTAACAAAATGATGCACCCCAGCTGGGACAAAATCTGCCTCGTGCTTGACTCTGAGCTGTTGATTGCATGAAGGTATCTGCCCAGGCAGTTTTGCTCCAAACCACTGCAGAGTAATGAGCAAAGTGAGTTCCCGCCCCCTCCCCCCCTTATGAAAAAAACATTGGTACATAGCAAATGTTTAACAGGCCTTCCTCCTCTTTGGCAGAAGAGTGGGAGCGAGAAGTCAGGTGGAATGGCATTTAGCATTAAGACAAGAGTTTAAGGGTGTGTTCTCCGATTCCCCACATTAGTCAGGTCTCACTTTGCCGTGGTTTATAATGCACGCGACACGTTCCAGCTGAGTCGACTCCTAGTAGTCAATAGGGTGTCAGAAAATTTGAGGCTGCTCATTGAATGCTACTCGTGCAATTACACCTTGATTGCTCTCTCTCACAGACACACACACACACAGAATGCTTCTTGTTGGTTCCCGATGGTTATTTAGCATTTTTCCCTCAAGAAACAGTGTGCCACCATCACGGTGGCTCCCTCATGTTTGGAGCACATTAACGTTGTGCTTATAAAGTTGAATCACTCAGATTTCTTTTCATATCACCCCTCAGTCAAATAGAGTAGTTGGTGGGCTTACCTCAACTGTAGTTTCTTCTAGTAATGTATCCTCACGAGGACAGTTAAACAAAACTTATACCCAGAATGAGCGAATCGTAATGGAGTTATGAATTCCCTAAGCCACAGTGAATGAGACTTCATTTATGACTTTTGGGTTATTTTGGTGAAATATCTCAATAGCACAGTGGAAATGAGTTTTCTTGTTTGAGAAAATAAACAGGGAACAAGATTTGACTTTGGCAGCCCAGTAACAAAAAAGACAGATGGGAGCCTCTCTACGTCACTAAACAGAAGTCAAGACAGTTACACCCCATTAATGCACATGCTACCCATCTCTGGAAATTGTTTGAGATAAATTCTAACCAAAAAAGGTTGAAAAGGTGTAAATGTACCGGTCTGTCAAAAAAACACATCCACAGTTTGTACATATGCCATAGTGTATCTACAGTACATCAGCAAGGAGTCTGTGAATATACCCACTCACTGTCTGATGTTCTTAAAGGTCCCGTATTATGCTCATTTTCATGATCATTGTTTTGTTAATTTTGGGTGTGCGCTAGAAAATCTTTACATGATTTACCGTTAAAACCAGCAACAATTTTTCTAACATTGTCTACGCTGCATCACCTCTTTTCACTCTCTGTCTCACCGCTCCCTTTAAGGCTCTTTAAGACCCAAAATGTCCCCTCTGCTCTGATTGGTTAGTTCTCACAGACCTGAACAGGCAGTGCCCACTGACCAGCTCTGTCTATGTTTTTGCAACCACAGCTGAGCGACTATTACGGACACTGGGCCTTTCTGTGTACTGATGTCCCAACATCTACAGCTAGTCTAGTGTCCTTTTAATTTTTCTTGCCTCTGCCCCTCAAACATCCCGAGTCTACCACTGATTACGGGCATTTTATATATATTACACTCATTGGCTTTACCTCCAAATAAAGGGCTTTATGATTCAACTCTGATCATCTAACTTCATGTTTCTTCTGTCGGCTTGCAGCAATTACTTTGGTTAGTGGTGTCATCAAAACCGGTAGAAATGATAGTTAAAACTACAAAAGTAAGATCCAAAATGTAATGAAACCCGAGTTATCCAATAAAACTACTGCTGACCCCAACTATGTCTGGCTCAGTCCGTTTTACAGTGGAGGAACCCAATCAAACTTGGCTGCGAAACAAGCAATCAGGAAAATTAAGCTGTGCCTTTTTCCCCCTTCTTCATTCCTGAAAAGCTGACTCTGGGGATGGAAGCTTTTTTCAGCTGACGGCAGCATGGCAGGGCTGTTTGATTCAGCTGCGGCGGCCTGTCAGCGAGGCAAGACTTTCGTCAGACCTTTTTTTGAATAATTGAACTCCCCCGGCTCCGAGAGCTGCGCAGCAGTCACGGCGACTATTTTAGGGAGCAGGTACTTAGGCAAATGCTCTGTGCTGAAGTGTGACTCTGGGACACCTTTCCACGGATGGGGCCGCACCAGATCCAGTGTTGCTTTTTTTTTTAGTTCTAAATTTGGTGTGATGGCTTTTCGCATCGTGTATTTGTGATGGAAATCCATTGCTGTGCTGAAATGCAACTGAACTGGAGAGCTCAGAAACTCTAAGAATAATTTGTTCCATTTGATTTTTTTGAAGATTCATCTTTGAAATTAAATTGGATTTTAATTACACTCTCATACTGTTAATATTCCCTCCTCTCATATGTTATACATCTTACTGGGGAGTCAGTCGGTGTTGGGGAATTAGCTAAATTACTTTTCTATTTTTGGAGGAAATGGTCGAAAGACATGTAAGCAAACATTAAGGATATATTTGATCAAGAGTCCAAGCGGCAGACTCCAGGCCTGCAGAGAATCGTGGGGCGATGGTGGGGGTGGGGGCTGGCACAAAAAGAAACTGCTGGGATAAAGGAACCAGAGCGAAATGGGAAATTCAATTTCCTCAAACCCCTATGAGCAATTATCATAATTACATAGTGTAGTGGGAGAAGCGAGGATGGGGGGGGGGTTGTAATGTCAGGGTAGCGAAGCATAAAGGAGATGAACCTCGGCGAGAGAAATTGTCCGTGGTGGGGTTGGTGGGAGGATAAGGATGGGGGAGACAGGAAGGTGACGGAAAGGTTGAAGGCTTTAAAGGGCCAGTATAAACGTAAGGCGGTGATATAAACCAGCCTGCTGCATATTTCCCCAGCCTTTTTTAGACTACCCCTCCCTATACTCACTACTCTCTCATCAAACCCCCTTGCTTCCTGTTTCACCCCTGTGTGTAACATTTATGTTAAACAGAAGCTGGTCTTTATTCAACCTGTGTCTCTTAAACCTGCGTTCTTAGTTTTCCTAATATGTTTATAGTTTCGTATGTCTACAGACATTTTGAAAACTGATAATGAAACTACACAAACCCTTTCCTGTGAACGTATGTGGGGCAGGAACCACTGATGAGATCTTTTTTCGTTTAGGACCAGTTCAGTATGTGGGCTAGTGGTTCTCATGGGTTTGTAGTAGACGCAGTGGTGAAGCTTTGTAATCAACTTTTTGGTTGGTGAAGCTTTTCTTCTATTTCAGCATAATAATCTCTCTATTAAAGCAAGAAATCTTTGTCTGTCTGTGTGTGTGTCTGTCAGTGTGTGTGTGTGTGTGCCTCAAATATCTCTGCAGATCAGGATCAGACTGACCTGAGATTTTCAACGTGGCTGCTGCGTGGTTCAAGGGTGTGCAACGTCCGCTTTGTTTGGACTACAAAGATACCGTTAATAAATGATTTAATACATGCTTTACGAATTCCGCTAGCATTGTCAACCATAGCCACGTGCGCACCAGAGCCAATCACTGCAGAGCCCACCCCCATGACACACTTTATGAAACAAGCGGATTTATACCTGCAGTGGCGCAAGCTGGACCAGGATTTTGCCGGCGGTTCGGTCCCGTTCTGTGCATCTAAACTGACTGTTGTGGATTAATGAGACTGAACGAGTCCAGACCGAGTCTGTTCTGGTCTGAGGAGATCCGGATACGCGAGGACAACAAACTGGAATCGGAATCATTGGATGTTCGTGTGTAGCTAGCTGCTAGCCCACCCCCACCTCCCGCATCGACGGACGCGCCGGCGCGTCCAAAACCGGATTTACAATAAATAATGTCTGCCATGCTTTTTTGCGAACATTGCAGTCACATTTGCTGCGCGTTTGGTGCAGGAAGAAACGGTAAAAACGGGCTTTTCTCACCAAAGTGTCCGCAAGCAGGAAGCGAAAACACGTTCCTATTGGTGGAAAAAGGCACCACACCAACCAATCACAAAATTATATGGCAAAACACGTGATCTGGTTGCTGAGGAACAGGGGGAAGTTGTGGCAGGGACAGGGACAGTGACGGTGATAGAGACAGCGATAGAGATAGTGAGTTTTGAGAGTTGAGAGGTTTGTGATATTTAGCATTTTTGGAGTGTATAGTTAGTGTGTTATGTAGTGTTTGGTGTAATGTGTTTAGTGTGTAGTGTAGTCGTTTTTTTTGTTTTGTTACGATGAGAGCTTTGTGATTTACTAGTTGTTTTTTTAAAGCTTTAGACGAAATATGAAGACATAACAGAAATATTGGACTAGAGAGGCACACCGCTGAAAAAAGTCTCTTCAGGTCAAATGAGAAAATCTTACCAGGTTATTTTCACTGGGA